>JADRCO010002663.1:0-12780 GCA_021464525.1 Rhizophagus sp. LPA8_4_AMF
ACCTGTATTAGTTATAGACTTTGATTACTACTCTTCAAAAATAAAATAAATAAATAAAAAATTTTTTTTGTGCCTGATCTTTATTTGTCACCTGCATTAAATGTCACCCCTTTATGCAGTGTAACCAAGACTATTAATATTTGTAACACGCGAGGTGGTGTGGTAAGATTACCCCGAAAATGGTTTCACGAATATTCCAAAAATTGAAATGATCGACATGCACGTGACACTTGCGACACATCGCCATGGCGATAAAAAACAAGACCCTTTTTATTTATTATGATTTTTGAAAATTATTAGATATATTTTAAAATTATAATAATATTTTTTAATGAATATAGGCTCATAAACTGTTTCATTATTTTTCTCAACCCGTCCAAGAATTACAAATGATGTGAAATAAAATTTTTATCGTTACAAAAGTATGTTTAACCGGTATAAACATATTTATATTTAATATCAAAATATAAAATTTTAAATTTGATCGATCAATTATTAAAATGTTGATTAATCATTTATTTATTATTCATTTGCTCGAGCCTGGCACCATTGATTCGAACCGATCAATGACCGAGCATCAAGTGCACGATATCAGCGATTGCAATGCAAATGGTTAATCCTTATAATTTTAAGTTAGAATAAAACCGGGCAGCCCGGGATCTAGTCCAGATGGCTAATTAGTAATCCCATGGTCGATCAGGTATTTATACGGAATATGTTTATTGTATAATAAAATGTACTCCGCCCAATAAAAGCAAATATCAAAGAAAATTAAATTTGAATAATATAAAAATTATTATTATAATATTTTCTTTAAAGTTTTAAATCTAAACTAATAATATTCAATGCATAAAACTTATAAATATTCGTACGGTACAATAAGTTCACATATACATAATTGGTTAATAAGTTTTTTAACTAATTTTTTTATTTATTTCAGAATTAAATTCTTAGATTGTACGTTCTAAAAAATGACATCATTAATCCGAATTGAATCACGTAAAAATAAACATTTAGAAAGTCGTCAGAAAAAGTTTTATTCATACATCATGCTAAAAAGGTAATGCATAGTTAAATATAATACTGTAATTACAGTATCAATTATACAAATAACGACATTTGGCGTAATTTAAAACAAGTACAACTTTTCCCCTTGCATCAAATTCGGGTGGCGCTAATTGCTGATCCTCATATCACAATGCATAACAAACATCCGTAGTAAAGGTAACTAAATGCGTGAAATTCAATAGTAATATTATAAAAATAAAAAAACAAATAATTTCCTATTTTAAAATAAAAATAAAAATCTCGATGCAGAAATTAATTTATAAATTTACGTAAGTTCCTAATCTTTCCGCAACTAGACCACTAATAGTGAGGCTTAATGCAAATATATGTTCTTTTTGTTATTCCAATTCTTTTATATCGTAATTTATAAATTGAATTAATTTTAACGATTGTAATAATTAATATAATTGTAGATAACCTATTGATGTAGGTCTTTTGCATAAATTCAACAAAAGCAAATAACTGATAATCGAGTTTGATTTCTTGGAGTTAAAATATAAATGAATGTCTCCAATTTTATTGATAGATCGTACAAAATGTTTTCATAAAATAAATATGCTCTAAACTTACTTTACGAAGAAATGAATCTGATCCACCAATCAGTCCACGCATAAGTTATCCGTCGTTAGTTTATAACTAATTAAGAAACAATTTGAGCTACGTGCTTTTCTCGAGCAAAAAATTCAAAATCAAGAAATATGGCACTCCATAATTATTTATTCTGAACTTTTAATGTTCTCTATTTGATAAATTATTTTAGTCTAATTGTTTTTATCTAACGTTGTCTACTGTTGATTTAATTTTTTCGCTATCATTAGGAGAATAAACCACTATTAAAAGAATTTAATCCGAGGCGTCCATTTTTATTTAAAGAGTGATTCAATAATTTATGAGGAAAAATTTGTATTTCGGATTCTTTTTTGAACGTTTATATATTTTTTGCGAATACTAATGAGAACGGAAGGATTATCCGTAAGATCACGTTAGCATTTAAATAATAATATTCGTTCATCGAGAAAATAAAGGTCAATAAGTGGGTAAATTTTTTATTACCTAAAACTCCTATTATTGAAGTCTGTAGTCTATATACTGTATATTTCGAATGTATTGTATTTACTGTACATGTATAATTTACTTCGTCACAGTACCAGTTTTATGATTAAATGATTGACATATTAGGCAATGATAAATAAAAAAATTTAAAAGAAAATAATTGTTTCACAATAATGTCATCTCGCTATTTTTTGTTTCACAACTTAGACCATTCCTACTATTCCGTAGATGATCTATGTTGATTTCGGAGATTTCCTTATCAATAATTTATGATCTGATTGGTTCTTATATCATCTACATTTTTTTTTTTTTTTTTTTTTGGAAGAAAGAATAAACGGCGAAATTCAGATTTTTATCATGATAAAATAAACAAGTAAATAAATAAAGAAATTTGTTTATTTATTTTTTACGAAAAAAGAAATAAAATAATCACCAATGAGAATTACATATTTAAATTTAAGAAAAGTAATTAGAATTATAAAATAAATAAATAAAAAAGTGATGCGAATATTTTAAAGTACAATAATAATGACTTTCGATATACGAATTTGGGAATTTTCCGTATTGAGAATTTGTGTTTCGGGATATGATCGTTGGATTTATTGGATTATGAAGTGTTAGGATTATGATATATCTGGAATGCGAATTACACTTTAGTATTATAAATTGTCAGGATTTAGTATGTCAGATCTCGAATTTCAGGATTGTAACATTTCGGTATCATAAGTTGTCAGGATTTAGGAAGTCAAAGTTTCAAAATCTTATAATTGAATTCAAGGTATCGATTAAAAGAAATTAAATTTATAATATCATAATTTTTATGTTTGTTATATTAATATATAGCAAAGAATTTAAAAATTTGTATGATCGCTTTATTTATATATAATAAAATGAACTTTTTCTAACGAATATAAATTTATGACCGCTTTATTTACGTATAATAATAAAATGACCATTTTCCCATAGAAATATTTATATATTAAAACTAAAATATTATAATTAATCCATTTTTACAAATTCATAAACTTGTATATCCAAATCATCATAGCATTGAACTTTAATATTATATAATTCAAAATCTTTAACTTCATCTTTTAAAGAAAACAATTCTTCCCTTTTGTCAAGAAAAACTTCCTCAATGGCTAAATATTTAACCCTTTTCTCTTTCATTACATATTCCTTTATAATGGGTAAAATATCTTCACTATCATCTAACATTTTATTTCTAATCAATAATTTCTTAATATAAGTATTTCGAGAATTTTTTAAAAATGTTACTAAATCATTTGTATTAATCTTGAGAGATAAATTTAAATAATCTAATTTGAAAGGAAGTACTTGTCCTAAATTTGTTAATACTATTGAACTAAGTTCACTATCATCATTTAAATAATCATGATCGTAAATAAGAAATTTACAAAAATTAATAGAAAGATAATTAAGATTTTGCCCAACATTTCCAATCAAATTAAAAGTTGAATAAATGTTTTGATTATCGTACCCATGTAATTTAAAAAATTTAATATTCGCACAATATTTTATAATTAATTTAAGTAATTGATCTTTTAATTCATTACTTATTAATAATTCAAATCCAATATTTTCTAAATAATTACCAGATTTTTGTAATAATAATTTCATTGATTCTATATTTAATACAACATTTTCATTCAAAAATAAGGATTTTAATTTAAAAGGTCTATTAATACTAATAATTTGTTTAATAATATCGGAATTTAAAGAAAGACAATTAATTATATGAACAGATTCTAAAGCGTTCAATTGTTCAAATACTTCTTTTATAATAAAAACATTATTAAAATTTATATTATAAAATATAATCGATTTTAAAGTATTTGAACAATTAGAATTTTTTAAAATAATTAAAGGATAATCATTATCTTCAAATAAAATTTTTTTAATATTTTGTTGTGAATTAATAATTTTTGATAAACTTTCCGTAATCAATTCATTATTATTATTATTATTATCAGTAAATCGAAAATAAAGTGATGAAATCGAATTACAATTAAAATATAAACATTTTAAAAATGTTACATTTGTAATTGTTTCATTAAAATAAAGTTTTAAATTTTTAATATTGCAAATTAAATTCGGATTTCGTAAAATTAATTCAAAAATAGAATTAAAATATTCGCTATCTAAAGAATTTAAAGTATTTGTAATTTCAAGTTCAAAAGTATATAAATTAACTTCACTTTCAATAAATATTTTAATTAATGATAATAAAACAAATCTTGATAAAAAAATACTTTGATCAAAAATTGGATGTGAAAGTGATAAATCTGAATTTTGATTAGGTGATGAAATAGGAGATCGTTCATCATTTGTTATGGTTCCAACAATATTAATCCATTCTTCAATAGAAAAACTAAGATTTTGTGTATTTAAACATTTAATAAAACTAGGATAATTAAATAATGTATTTGAAGGAATTACGCTATTATCAATTCCATATTCATTTAATTTTGTTTTATCTTCGTCATTTAAATTGTGTAAATAAGTTCCGATAAAATCGTAATTTTTAAGTTCATAACTTTCAGCTAAATAATAATAATTACAATCTTCAACAGCGATTGAAAATGGATCTTCCCATAATAATGGAATTGTTAAACGGCACCATAATCTATTAACCAAAATACATGAATATAACATTTTATAATCATTCCGAAAATATCGAACAATTTCATATATTAATTCAGGTAAATCTCCTGAAAATATTTTTGAACATGCCATATTTTTATTATGAACGGGAGGGTAAAAAAAAAGAAAAAGGGGAGGATTTAAAATTAAGGTCAAAAAAGGTATTATTTAACTATATATTCATTTTCCGGGTTTGCCGATTCCGGTTTTTGTTGCACAGTTTATGTTGATCATATTCATGTTGGTAACGCAAAAATTTGTGATTCGCTTTTAAAAGAAGCAGATCATAAATCATATGACCGTTCTATATATTTTGCAAACTTTTATATTCTTTAACAATAATTGTTAGAAATGTGTCTCTAATTTGTTTTAGAACTCGCTAGTATGTACTAATAGTGTTAATAATGTGCAATTCTGTGCAATAAAAATAATAATAAAATTTAATTATAATAATTATTTATTCATGTATATATGCATAAAAAAAAAAAGTTTCGTGAGAATAGAGTTTGGGATCCGTTGTTTGAATGGATATTAATAATTTGGACGATCGAGATTTATAGATAGAGACCCACAGATTTAAATGGTTTAGCAGATAGTCATTAACCTAATGATCGTCAATAATGACAGAGTTTTTAAAAAATTTGTTTTCATAATAATGTATTAATTGATTTAAAAATCAATATCCGACAGATATCCGGATAACGAATATCCAAAGTGTAATTTGTGCATAGTGAATCTATTGCTATATATAAAATAGAAATAATTTTATGAATGAAATATCAATTCTGCAAATACATATTTCACATTTTTTGTTTCAAACACTTATTTGTAACTGTAAATTACAATTTTATTGAAAATTGAAACGGATAACGGATCCAAACTCTACGTGAGAATTACTCAGTCGTAAGCCATCATGGATTGGGCGGTGATTCCATTTGCTAAGGGTACAACCTTAGCGGATATTAGTCTAGGAGTGTTTCGGGACTAACTTACTAACCAAACAAATATACTATATTCATATTCTTTCATATATTTCCTGATAAATTTATTACTCTACAAGAATATAAATAAGTTAGAATAAGTAAGAATATAAATATATACTTTGTGCATGATAATAATATGGTACTTCTTTGTCGAATAATAAAGTCATAATTTTTTTTTTATTTGTACATTTTAAATCGATACTGCTATTCTTTTTCGTAAGGTAAAAAATTTTAAAAGGTTTGTCCGGAAAGAACGATGTATTTATTTCACGACCGCTTTTTTGTGTCACATGACATTATAGGAGTTTATGTGATAAAAAAGAGAATCAAAGAACTTTATAACAAAAAATGGTTCATTAATGTTATCATTGAGGTTCAAGTTACTTCAATAAATAGATGAAATATATTTGATTATTTTCACAAAAAAGAAAAATGTTTACATATATTTTTACATAACAAAGTAAAGTACGTTCCTGTCTGTTAAACTATGCTCAAATTATGAATAATATTTCAGATTAAATAAAAATTTACCGAAATTGGAAGGTTGAATAAATAGTACTGCGACTAAAGTTACAATTTTACGCGGTGGTTCATTTAAGAAATGATTTTACATTATCGTATAATAAGAATGCAAATGTGCTTCAGCTGCAAATGGTATCTAGAATCCTTTGAAGCCATTATAAGAATAAATATAATAACTTCATCAGAATTATTATTGGTTTGTTCCATAAGGACGGGCAAAAAAAAATTTTAGATTCTCGTGACCCGGCCGAGTCTGTTTTATGAAAATCCCATAAATTTTTTTAAATTTGTTTATCACGTGACTTTTACATAATGAAAATTATTTACTTTATTATTTTAAACTGTTATTTTCATAATCTTTTTATACTCAAAACTTAGTATCTTTACCACGTTTTTTTCTTATTTGTAACTGCTGTATAGCACATACACCCACTACAATAATAATAATACACTTCTTTTATATTAACTCTATCATCGCTTTTCATCTTATGGTACTTTTCCACGCTTCTGTTGGATTATTACACGTTAATCCATCATCAACTTTTACTTTTTTAAAAATTTATTTCACATCATTAGTTAATACAAAATATAATACAAAATACATATAAAAAAAATTTTATATACATAAAAAAAAACCGGGTGATTTTAAATTTTATGTCACGAGAATCTAAAAATTTTTTTTGCCCGGCCTAATAGATGAGTAATAAGTATGCCTAGTCAACATTTCATTGCTATATAGAAACCATTGTAAAATCGGAACAAAAATATTTAACATAATAAATAATAATATATTATGAAATGATATTAAAAAAAAATTTTTTTTTTAATAATCTAACGTACAAATGAAAATCGTAATAAGATCTTAATTGTCGTTAAATATGGTCCTCCGACTGTCCTTCGCGTAAAATTAGTCATCTGCATGAAAATTATGACCTCGATTATGCAATTCAACCATACGAAGAGGAAAAAATTATAAATTCATTTTTTATTGAAAAAGTTGGCCAGTGTTAGTGGTTCTAACTAATATTAACCCTATAAATATTTTATCCGTTATTTCTGTTAAAACTCCGTAAAATGGGCCTTTCACGGATCCATTCACGGAAAATGAAAATAATTCGATAAATTCCGTGATATAAGGTTATTAATTCCGGAAATATGAGCCTTTTACGGAAAAAAGATGGAATATAAAAAACGGATCGACTTTTTTTACAGGGTAAACGTCTTACCCTTTTTAATAGTTACAAAGAAATGTTGCTATTAAATTATGTCTAGTAAATAGAAAATATTATTTTCTTCGTATCGGAAAGTTCTCTGGGTACATCTGCTGGATGAATGGGGATTATCATAGGAATGTTCTGTACGAAATTATTTCTAATAAATTTACTGCTCCCAGTGAGTTTAAATTTAAGGAAATGGAGTTTTCAAAGCTTACGCAAAAAAAGATGATAACGATAATTAATATTGAAATTGTCAACTTTATTAATATATTTGTAACTTTACCTTCATACAGATCATGTTACATAATAAAGAAAAAATAGACAATAATTTTATTATTTGATTTTATGGAATAACTCAGAATCCAGAGACAAAAGATTATATGATGATTTAGATTATGCAGAAGATGGAAGTTTACGAAATTATTTAAATTATAAAAATTATAGTAAATTAAATTGGGACAAAAGATTGACCATTTGCAAGATGCTATATTTGGACCATTCATGAAAAGGAATTATTTCACATATTGATAATATATTAAAGCTTGAATATAATACAGTTAAAACTGATGTGGGATTATGCAAATGGGAAGCAAACCTGCAATGAAACTCAGTGATGAGCAAACAGTAAAATTACAGACACAAATTAAAGAAGCAACAAATAGTACTACACATTCAACTAGTTGAAAGTAGATTGCTCAACTTTAATGATTTCCTGATTCTTGGATCCAAAGAATCCACCTAAAGTTAATTTATTCATTTTTTATTAGAAAGTCAAAAATTAGACGAGTGTAATTTTGTATTATTATAAATCTTGAAACTAATGCATAATTTTAATTTTTTATTTTATAGGACACTTGCATAATTCAGGAGAAAAAA
Organism: Rhizophagus sp. LPA8_4_AMF; assembly: GCA_021464525.1. Lineage (NCBI taxonomy): Eukaryota > Fungi > Glomeromycota > Glomeromycetes > Glomerales > Glomeraceae > Rhizophagus > Rhizophagus sp. LPA8_4_AMF. Next base: position 8,384 of record JADRCO010002663.1, read on the forward strand.
TAAATGTTTTGTTCATATATAAATTCATACATAAATTTTATTTTATTTTTTAAAAAAATTACATATATATAAAATATGTATTTAACTTACATATTGCAAAGTTCAGCTGTAACAATAAATTTTTATTAGTTTTTTTTCACGTTTATCTGATATTTTAGGTGCCGTCAACTCTTGACTAGTGTTCCGAAAGGGTCGGGTTGGGTCGTATTATTTTATGACCCATGACCCGCATGAACTCGTCCTGACCAATCGAGTCAGGCCATAGCTTTACTTTGACCTGACCCGAATATATTTACTATATTTTTAACTAAAAATTTGAATTTTTTTATATTAAATATAACTTGACGGGTCGAACCTGGGTTGCTGAGTCAGACTATAATCTGGTCAAGTCGAGTCTGGCCATGACGTTTACACTCGGGTCGAGTTCAAATACACCTCAAACTCGACCGACTCCTTCGGAACACTACTCTTGACATGTCTAGTCTTCGCATATATAAAAAGTGTTTAATTTATAAACAATTATTTTGATGTGTTGACGTATTCATATTGCTTTATTAGACCCAGATATAAGGTTGGAAATTTTTTGGATTGTTATCATATACGGTATATAATGTAATGAATACAATTTGCGTGATAAACTGTGACATTAATATTTACAGTGCATTAAAAATGAATTCTTACGTATCAAATAAGAGGTGGGAAAGAGGTGAAATTTTAATTTGTTTCATGATATTAAAATAATTATCGATATTCGTTGATTATTTGTCAGCAGGACACTCGTCTCTGTGTTATTACAGTATTTGTCACGTTATTTATTACTTATTACACGAACTTTCTTGTGCAGCTAAACTGATTTTTGATGCTAAGCAAATATAATTAATCGTTGAATAAAATTACACATATGATACAATGACTCATGCGAAGGAAATCACATGACATAATCCTAATACTTTTTTCTGGTTCATAATTAGAGAAATTGTTATACATACAAGTTAATAATTTGGCCCTTATATTATATTATTTAACTAATAATAGTTTTTAATAATTAATATTTAACATGCTTCGCATGAGCATACGAACCTATACGAACCTCTGCTTATAAATTATATATAGAAGTAAACATGCTCTACTAAAGCATGGTAAAATGAAATGTATACGTTGTTTTAACAAAAATAAGATCATAAATTTGATGCTACGAAAATCAAGAAATTTAATTTTCTAGCATAATTAAAGTAAATAATGAACTTATTTTAGTTCTGATACTTTGCCGTACATAAGGATAGTTTGTGTCATGTACAACTTTTCCCATTATCTTTAATAATAAGTTTTGACCCACGTTCTGATTCATCCCAAACATAATTCGGATTCAACAAAATTAATTGTTTTGCGTGGCTTTCCTCGAATTCCATTTGAATCAAAGTCATTTAATAATGCTTTACGTTGATAAACACTTGCAATTATTTAATTTCCAATGGTTCAATGATTTCAATTAAATATTTGATCCTTAATTTAATTGAATTTAATCAAAAGTTTCAATTTTTTAGCAACTTCTTACGATCAGTAAATTCATGTCTATCTTGATTCAAACCTAATCACTAAATTCTAAGATAATTGAATTTGTATTTTCTATTTGTCAAAAGAATTTTATGGGCAATTAATCACGTTACTTTTTTGCACCTGACTACCCACATGACTGAAATTTTTCATCGCCTAACATTTGACACGTAAATAAATTATTTTATAATGTTTCACTAATATATAACGATAACGATAAATATAATATTTAAAAATATTAGTCAATTTCGAAGTGAAATTTGGAAAACTTTTTTCTTTTTTTTTTCGATTAATTATAAAATTATAGGTAATTATGTCTAAAATCTAAATTATTATTATAAATAGCATAGTGGACATCTCTAAATTATCTCATTAATTTGTCGATAATTTGTCGATCATTTATTCAATCTTATCCCATCGTTATACGAAATTAATTGGCTTCGATTGACATAATAATATATGTTCAAATTTTGCAATAACTTAATTTTAATTGCTTTTATCATATATTAATTTTTATTAGAATCACGGCATTATTAAATAACTTCTACTGGCAGCAACTTTTTAAATTTTAATAAAAATGTTGCTATGTTAAGTTAATTAAATAATTCTACATAATAACATATGCTTAAATCTTACAAATAACTTTATATCAGTTTGGATTTACTGTGTATCAAATTTTATCAAAATTGCATCATTATTGAAGAACTTTTACTAGTAGTGACTTTTAAAACCCATTTTTTAATATAAAAAATTGATCATAATTGGCACATATAAAACTTTTTGTTTCAAGCGAATTGAGATGGTTTCATTTTGCTACATATTCCTAAATAGTAGATGAATGTATGTTAAAAATTTCAGAGTACGCCCGAACATCTGTGGCTTCGCCCGAAGCTTCAAAGTCAAGTTACCATATGATCTGCGAATGATCGGCATTAAGATAATTTACTGAAATTTTTCGCCCGAAGCTAACTTTTGTTATATCAATGACTTTCTACATATATTGTAGTTAAACAAAGCATAAATTCTCAGATAAATTATGTTTGATAGTTCGGGCTAAGGCTTTATAATGTGAATTAAATAATGTGATATATGATCGGAAAATGATCGACATTGTGATATAAGAATGTCCGCTTTGCTATTATAAATAGTATTTAACATGTAACTTAATCAATTCCAAATAGCAATATAAATATTCATTAAAACTTTTGTCCCTTATTCTTGTTGATTCAAGTTGCACATATCATATTATCATATCAATTCTAATTTTAATATTATGCAATGTAGAATAACGTGGAAAAATACTCTTGCTTGTAGACCTTCGTTACTTAATCATTGTTAATAACCTACAATTTTATTGATGACTGTGGTTGGAAGTAATTTATTGACATCAAAATCTCGGCATTTACATACGATTAATTTAAAGTCAATCTTCAATTTGTAAAATTTAACACGGCAACATGTATAAAAACATGATAATACTTCAGTTCACCTTCATTAATAATAATATGAAAGAAATGTAATAATGAAGAAATTTGAAACACGCACAAAATCGAATCATACAATTAAAACTTTATTGTTGATTTTCGTCATTACTGTTGTTTAACGGGTAAGTAAATTAGGGTCGCATTCATTTCATCAACAGACAATTAACCGACAGGGTCATTTCGCAGACAAATGTTTCGCCGACAGTCATCTCACCGACAAGGGAATTTAGGATTAGCCTTAGATTAGAGTTAGGGTAGGTAGGAAAATTAGGGTTAGGATTAGAGTTAGGGAAGGAATTAGGGTTAGATCTAGAATTAGGGTTAGGTTGGTAAGTGGGTTAGGATTTCAAAACTGTCGGTGAAATGATTGTCGGTGAAATGAGTCAGACCCGTAAATTATCACTTCAAAATAAAGAAAATTCCTTCTCTTTTTTTTTTATTAATATTTGATACTAGTAAACGGATTCTTTTAATAATAATTTAATACATTATTGACGCAGATGCAATACCGCAATATGCGATGCAGACAATGGTACGTATTATTATTATTAAGGCACAGGTACTTGTATGGTTTTTTATGTATGCACTGTATGGTAGTGTTCGTGACAAATGACTCAAATGGCCGGTCATTTAAGTCATTTGAAAATATTAAAATATTGAAAGTAATTATTAATTGTTTTATTTATTTTATATATAATTAAGCAACTAAATATAAAAAAAATATTTAAATAAATGTAATAAAAAAGTTTTGAATGTAGTGAAAAATTTTTACATCACGTTATATATTATTATTCTATAAAAATATTAGTAAGAATTTTCAAAATAAGAACAGTTTAAATAACATAAACACAATTACAATTAATTATTGTTAATGTGTTTCACTCTTACATATAGTTTCGAATAAGACTCCATAAAATTTCCAATTTTTTACATATTGCGTGCGCGTATAAAGATTTTTTGGTATCACACACAATCCTTGAAAGAACCGTTCCAAAAACTCACTTCGCGTGATGACGTTATTAATTTGTCCAATAATCTTTACGAATGACCAAATGACAAATGTCAAAGGATTCAAAACTAAAAACAAAATTTTAATTTCTATCTAACTCTTTTATACGTAACTTTATATTTATTAATTCTGGATGTAAAAAAATTAAATCTGACATGATTTTCATGAAACTTTTGCAAATAATGGTGTAGTTAGCCGAAAAATTCAGCCGAAGGCGCAGTAAATTTTCGGCTAACAACACCCAGCCGAAAAAAATCCATGTTGATCTTGAATATTTTATTGGTTCAAACAACTAACTATTTTCGGCTGAATATTTTCGGCTAAATACATTATTATTTTAAAAAAGTGTA
>JADRCO010002664.1:0-12767 GCA_021464525.1 Rhizophagus sp. LPA8_4_AMF
ACGAACCACTTCCTCCTTCCTCTTATAATTACATTAATGTTAAGGGAGAATTTAGCCATTTAAAAGAACGCAATAAAAAAGTTCTTAACTGGGAAAAAATTGGCATTGTACCAAGCTAAGAAATGAATTGAAATGAATTCAATGCTACTTCACGTAAATTGTAAGTAAGTTAATAATAAAATTTTAAATTGCGAATAATAAAATCATATTAACTTTCTTGAAGAACTTCTTTTTAGTATGCCGAAACTTTGAATATAATATATTTCATTTATTTTCTTGATTCATTTTATTTTTTTATTTTTTTTTATTTTTTTTTTTTCACTTTATAAATTAAAAATAAAGTAGTTATAATCTGAATATATAACAAATTGATTATAAACAATTTTCCGAATTTTAAAATATAAAGTTTTATTTTAATTAATAAAAGTATTTTGTAAGTCAGAAATCCAAATGTGCAGAATAGTGTTGCAAAATCATAATCAAAATCATCTACCCGTCCTAAACGTAGAACACGAATTAACACGGGACTTAAATATATAAATACAATGATAAGTTCTAATTTCGAATCGCCACAGCATATCCGATTTGAGTCACTGCTATCATCGGTAAGACATACTATTCCTTTCTCGTAGTTCATTTATTCATTAAGTTCAGAGCAACAGTGTGATTTTGTATAATATCGCTTACGCACCTTTCACAATGATTTAACATTTATATTTCATTATTTAACCTAAGGATGTGCGAGAACAAATAATTTAAAGATCAAAGTTAATGGGCAAAATGCGCCTGCTTTTGAATACATGCTCGCTACGAGTAAAACATATTTTGATGACAACCTTAATACTATATTTCACCTTCCAGCCTAATTCTAAAACAAATAATAAACGTGCGAAAACCTCGGCTACTGACCAAACCACAAATACATGCAAAGACCATCGCTCCGTCAGAAAGCTATCAAACTCATCTTCAGATAGTAAATTTGGACATCATTTGAATATTATTTGATAGTTATCCCTCATAATATGGCAAGTCTTTGAATATCATATAATTCCTTTCACGTATAAAAGATATAATAACAATAAGCGAAACAAAAACCTTATAAAAAATTTTTTAGAAAATTGATCCCATATCGGAGTTTTTTTGGAATGAAAACTAGAAAAATGGTCATTTATCGGAATTTTCCCCATAAAATTTTTTATAGGGAAAAGTTGGAGCATGTAAATTAAATACTAAAATTACACTAGTCATAATCTTAAAGAAAACTTATATTTGTGTGTCTTTGCTGCAAAAGTTGATTAGATTTTGTCTTGAATTTATTAATAAATTTCATTGGATTATTGAAAGGGAGAACTTAAATAATAAACAAATTAAAGTTGATAAATTGAGTTACATTATGAAAATTAACGTTGGATTAGATTCAATTTTGGATATAGATTAAATTATTTCTTGCTGCTCTAATTAGGAATGCCAAAAGTTCGGTTGCGACGGTTTTTACCGGTTCGGTATCGGTTCAGTTTCAGTTTAACCGTCGGTTTTATATATAAAAAACCTGATAAAAAAAATTGAGTATTATGAGTTTTTTATTAGTATTCTCATTTTTGAAAATTACCGGTTCAAAGCGTTGATCACGTGATTTTATTTTCTAACAAAACCAGCGCAAAAAAAAATTACCGTAAATTAACAGGAAAAGTTATAATTAACTTTTTAAATAACATGATGCTAAAAAATATTAACTACTGTCGCGTAGCAAATCATTTGAAAATTTTAATTTCACGTGTAAAAAAATATTTTCGTTTACTTCCCTCCACTTGCATTTTTTATCATTTCACTAATGCAGTTTGTCCGTTATCTCTGTTACGTATATCATCTGTTTCATCTCTTAATCAATATTCTTTTAGGATTAGTTAGGAAAATGCTGTTTATGGGCACGTTAAACCCATTCTTCACTAATCCTTTCCAAAGGTAAATCATAAAGAATGTACTAGTAATATTTTTTAAAATAAGTTATTCCTTTTTTTATTTCAATATAAAAGTTATTTTTTTACATTAAATATTAAAAAGTATTTGCAACCAATTTTTCGTTAAAATATACTATATCACAAAAACTTAATAAATGCTTTTTTGTTAATTAAGTTAGTGACAATAATTATTTAAGTTGTACGCGTACTGCGGTTTTACTCAAAAAATATTCTATAAAATAATATTGAGGCGATAATAAGATAGTAAATTATTTTTGTCTCGGGTGCAGGATTACTAGTTTTGGACTATCAATACGTTACGTGATTACTAATTCATAAACTCAAAAGATTTAAAATGTATACATCTATTGATTATTTAAATTCTTATTTTATTTACATTTTTACTTTGTATCGGCAAACAGAATTTTTAAAGCTTTAGTTGTACAGTACAATCGACGTATTCACATATTTTATCGAAACATGTTTATAGACATAAAATTTACTAACTACACTTTGACGGCTTACTATTTCACCGATATCATATTTTCCCGAAATCATTTCAATTTTGCCGATAGCCATTTGCCGACGTGATCAAGATAATATCGATCATAAAATTTGCCTTTTTTGAAATATATTTTTTAATTATTTAATTTTACTACGATATATACAATTAATTTATTCATTTGTATTTATCACTTTCTAATCACTAAAAAATGAAAAGGTTTTCATTGAATAAGTAATAATTATTTATCATGCGAAACCAGATTACTAATATTTTTTTTTTTTGAAACTATTAAAAAATTGGATGTTACTTACTAAATAACGAATAATTTTAATTTTATTAATGCAATTGAAAATAAATACCATCATACTTGAATATCTAATTATAAACAGTATATAAATACTCTTATATCGGCGTAAGAAAAATTAAAACAATTCGAAAGATCTACATTAAATCATCCAAGTCCCGGAGATCTAAGAATTTATCTTTTGCCTTAAAACTATATATAATCAATACGGTGTCTGTAACAGAATTTTAAAATTGCAACCCCTTTAAACGAAATTGATGAAGAAAACCGACCATACATTGAAAATATAATTAAAAAATATGAAAGTTACAAAAAAATTAAAAAAACTAGTACAACTAATATATATATATATAATTAAAAGTTATAAAAAAAAGAAAATATGAAGACACAAATAAACAAGAGTAGCTAAAATAAATTACTAATCTAACACTTATTTAATCTAAATCCATAATATTATTTTTATCATTTTCAGCTTCATCATTCAACACGTATCGAAGTGTATATTTTTCTTGTTTGGTAGAGGGTTCAACTTCATTAAAAGCGAGTTGACTCATTTTTCCAGTTACATTTTCAATTTTGTCTTTATCTTCATTTCTTTTACCTTTAGCCAATTGAATATTACGTCTTTTACCAGAGTTCCAAACATTTTTAATACTGTTTCTCGAACGAAATTTACCAAATTTCGTTTTCACCTTAGGTTGTAAATCCTTCCATGGAATAGGGCCGTTATTTGTTCTCTGATTTTCCACAACAAATCCACAAATATAATTTTTTTCTTCCGGAGAGAAAGGTGAATGGTTAACTAAATAAAGCGATAAAGTCAATTCAATTCTTCTTAATAAGAAAAAAATAAATAGAATATTTTAAAACTTACGTTGATGATCAAGTTTGTTCCAATAACTAAAATTTACAAATAAAAGTTAATTTATTTTTTAAAAAAAATCACTCATAATAGATGAATTGATAACTTACTAATCACAAATAGCTTTTGAGTCATAGTCGTAGCCGCAACTATTTTTTAATCTTTTAGCCAATTCTTTAAAAGGATTACTAGGTTGTCTTTCCCTTTTTATCCAGTCTTCCATATAATCTATTATGATTTTCTTACCCTAAAAGTAAAAAATTAATTTTAAAAATGTGAATATCTTTTCTTTTTCATTAAATTTTAAAATTGGTTTATAACATACCTCTTCACTTATTGTTTTAATTATTCTATTGGTTTTGCGGACATTGCGAATTTTAATTTTTTTTGATTTGATGTTGCAATCAATGTTACTTTCTTTAGCACTTTCGTTTTCAGTACTTTCGCTTTCTTCAACACTTTTATCGTCATTAATTTTTTCGAGGTCTTTCTTATTGTGTTCAACAATGTCGTGGTCTTTCATTTCCATCTTATGGTCGATATTTTTCTAATAAGAGTACTTTTTTATTGTATATCAATTAATAGAATCAAATTTATAGTGATATTTTTTAAACGAAAATAAAGAAGGTTTTTGCTCTCTTTTATATTTAAATTTATCAATGTACTTTTCAGTTATGTTGGTTATTTTCTTGATTGTTTGTTACTGTTAAGTTAGTACAAAGTATATTATCTATTTTTGATTGTGAAATTTGGACAATAAAATTTATTCCTTTTTTGATTGTACCTGTTGACAATCACGTGATCAATTATGCAACTGTCTTCGGCAATCGGTAAAACTTAGTTATTAATTCATTATAATTTATAATTTATTTATTATTGGACAATAAAATTTATTTTAATTTCGTTCATAATTTAGTTGGATATATCGTCTCAATCAAAGTCTTACCTTGTTAAAGTTTTCTATTATAATTTGATTATAATCTATATCTATATCTATAATCTATATATAATATAATATCTAATATAATAATTGTTTTTGTGTGTAACCGTAACGTTTAGAATACTAATTTATACGTGTATTACCGTAACGTTTAGATTACTTATTTATACATGTGCAACTGTTACCATTGTTTATGAATTTATACACGTGTTAGTAACCGTTCCATACGTTCCATGGTAACCATGACATTTTTAAAAATAAATTTTAAACGCGTACCGGAACATTTTTTAAGATAAATTTTATATATAAATATTAAAGATAACTGCATTTTTGCCGTTGCAAAGCAACGGGTCAACGGCTAGTAATTATATAATATAATTCAAAAAAATTTTGTCACGCTTAGATTACTCTGTATAAATAATTTAAATTGTGTAACATTAAAGTGTGATATTCCTGCGCCCGATCTATTTCGTACATTTCGTAGTTAAGGGAATTTGATTGGTTTTCATGACTGCGGTAACCAATCTTTAAGCTAATACCTTTCCGGTTAATGGATTTTTTTTATATTCTTTCTGATGGATTAATGCTAACAAAAAAAGGTATAGTTCTTCTTATTAATTGTATTTCGTTTTCCGTTGCCACAACTAAACAATTAACAATTATGATTTAAAATTTTTTTTTTTTCGGTTTTTACCGTAAATACTGAAAATACCTATTTTGTCTTTTTTAAATGTTTTTTATCAGTAACCAAAATTTATTTTTTTTTCTTAAACCGAAATATTTTTTTTTTAGTTAGTAATTTATTTTATTCGATTTTTTTTTTTGGTTATTTTTATTAGAATTTTCTTTTTTTATCGGAATTTATCGGAATTTTTGTATTTTTTTTTTAACCCGAAAAATATCGTTTATTCTTTTTTTAGTTTGGATCAAGACTGTGATCTGTCTATTTTCAATTTTTTGCTTTTATTTTTTTTTAGTCAGTGATATTGTTACCGACTAATAAGTTTTCACGTAATGAATTTTTTTTAGTGAGATTGTTTTTCGATATTGTTTCCCGACTAATAAGATCACAAAATTTTTTTTTATTTTTTAAAATATTTATTATTTTTTTTTTTGAGTAAATTTATTCATCGCACGTGTGATTTATCATTTAAAACTTATACATTTGCTTATTGTCACAAAAATTTTTTATATTTTTGTCAAATCGCGAAGAGATAAGATCATATTTATAAGGATTAACGTTCGTGAATGATTTAACGATCATTTCTACACATTTGGTTGGTTAACCCTTTTTACATTTTAAAAAAAATATTTTCAAAAGGTTTGTTACGGTAATTAATAAAATTATATATTTTACGGCGATTCAGAACTTCAAGTATGAGGTATAAAATGTTGTCATAAAGTTGTGGATATTTTCATAGATAATTCCGTAACAAATACATTTTTGCATTGTAGAGAACTCACAATATAATTTTTAGCACTTTGGTCAAACTAAACAGACGAAAAATATCTAAGGAACATTGTTCATAAGGTATTGAAATACTTGTATATTAATTTTGTAAATTCTAGCTTGAAATTATGAGTAGTCATAATAATATTAAGACGCGGTAGTGTCTTTTTTTACTTTTCAGGTATAACTTGTTAAAGGAAATAAGCAAAAAAACTTAAAAAGTTATTCAGCAATTATTGAAATATTCGTGTCTAAGTAGTTGTGGAGTTGGGAATTTTTTTTGTAATAACACTAGAACACTAGAATACATTCATTCTAACCTTTTTTTTTATTGTTTTATAATGATAAAATTCGATAAAAATTTTATTGTGATTTGTTAAATTTTTAAAAAACTGGCTATATTATTAATATTTACAAAAGTATATCATATTTTTTTATTCTTTAATATTTAAGTACATGAAAATGTATAATTATTTTCAAAAATTTAAATTTTTTAACGCGCGCGAAAAAAAAGCAAAATATTTCTTTTTTTTTAAGATAAATGTAACACGAAATATGTGCTAATTTTGTACCGGCCTAAGGTTAAAAATATTCGATCATTTTTATTACTTAACTAAGATCTTTCATTTTGCAAATTAAGGTACACAACATTTCATACTAGGAATAATACGATTTTAGTCCCTATTTATGAATTTTTTTTTTTTTTGTGCCTTCACGAACTTGTATTCCCGGTAGCAAATATTAACCCATTTTCATGAAAATGTTCATATGGGCGGATTTGACGCATTGCATGTGATAATTTCATAGTAAATGGGAATTGGTTACTATTGGTATGATGCGTCAAATCGGCCCATATCTGATATGTATTATTGGATGTCACTCAAATAAAATTTTTATTCGAACTGGAATAATAAAATATCAAAATACATAATTTTTTCGTGCACACTTATTAAAATTAATATATTTGCACATGATGACGTAGTTCACTTGATCGGCAGATATGATAAATTCAATGTGAAAAAAATTATTAATTAATTATTTTGACATTTCTGAATCTATAGTTACGTTAATCCTTCTCTCAAGTCAAAATGAAATAATAAATAGGAAAATATAAGAAAATAAAGAATTCATCCTCCTTTAATATAAATAAATGTGAATGAACAAATTAAATATATAGGAATGTATTTATGCATATATATTCTATTCGTAACGATAATTGTATAACTTATACAGCAAATATTTTTTATTTTGCACAGCAGTCAATGTAAATCCTATTTTTATTTGCATATTAATTAGCCTCGTCTTTGATTGTATTGACTTATGATGTATGACAAAATAAGATACTTCCTTATTTAAAATGAACATCCTAAAAATAAACTGCTGTATTCCATTGCTATCTAAATATTGGGATTATATACAAAAAAGATTTTAATTATGATGAATTACCGCAAGAAATAGGATATTCCGTTTACACTACAATATAAATAAATTTTCCCGACCTGCATATTATCCCTATGATTATGTACTAAAATGTTTTCCGAAATAGAAATGATCCGGTTCATTGTGCTACAATAAATATTGTGTCGATATAAAATAATTACAAATGTTTAACACAAATATTTATAGCTAATCGAAAAAAATTGAATGAAGGAAAAAATGAATATAAAAGCCCAATAAAATAAATAAAATAGACTTAATTTTCATAATTACTCAAAAAATTTTTTTTTAGATTATTAAGATTTTGTAAACATGGATTCGAATAATGATCATACTACACAAGACTATTCCGATTTTCCAATTAATCAGACTGAAAATAACTTCGCACCTTTACAAGTTCTTGATAATCGTGGCAATGAAACCATTCAGTATACTTTAATTAATAATGACAACGCAGAAATACCTAATATCAATTTAAACACCTTACACGATACTATTGATACTCTTAATACTCTTAATGACGCGACTTCTATGACTCAAAATACTATATTTGAATTTTATTTTCATTTACCAAATGATACACGTATCTTTCATGTTACGTATTCCGAATTGCATCCTTCAGAAAACATTCGAATCTTAAATAATAGAATTAATTTATCTCATATCCCTGATTATCAATTTCCGCATCATTATAATGTACAGTCTTTGATCCAACAACAGATTCAGCAACGAGTTCGTTCAACTACAATCTTTCGATAGTATGAGATCTCAACCTACTCCCGAAATGTGTTTGGAGACGACTTCAATTTGGAATATTTCTAATAATATGCAAGGTACGGGATATGACGGAGTTCCTAACGATCAGAATAATCCTTGATCAAATTATATCTCTTAAGAACTGTTTCATCTTTTAGTAAATTAAACATTTATATTTTATTTTTTTTTATTCTTTTTTCTTTAACTTGGGTTAAACCATTTTTGATTTATTTCATTAGGCAAAGTTATGGAGATATCTCTATTATTTTATTTATTATAAAATTACTATCATGAATTGTATTTCTCTAATAAAGATAATTTAAATAAATTTGATTGAGCTTTTTATATATATTTAATGTCGCAATAAATAAATAATGAATTTAATAGATACTGTAGGGTTTAACTTCCAAAAATTTTTTATTGTTTCTCGGAGCGCAATTTCAAAAGTTATGTCAAATTATTCCGCACCATTTAGTTTTAAAAATTTTCAACATAAATGATTTTCCATCACCGTCAAGAAATTTAAAAAACAATATATGGATATAGTGAAGTATATTGTGGAATAGCTTAATGAACCTTTGTATAAGGTTTAGGTAGTAGTGCTCCGCAAAATTCGGGTCTAACGGATAATTCAACCCGAGTAAATTTTTAAATCGGGTCGGTATTAACAATTTTAATAACCCGTGACCCGCATGACCCGACCCGTCGGGTCGGGTCATTCATTTCCTTGACTCAGGTTTTGACCCGAATTAGACCCGGATGATCATTAAAATCACTGATCACATACTGATTACGTGTTAATATATATCATCATTGATTACGATTATCCAAATCTTTTTTCTCAGCTATTTCACTAAGCCATCTTAAAAAATATTTGATTACCATGTCTATTGATCTAACTGAACCAACAACTCCACCATCTAGTCGTCTTGGAAAAAGAAAAGCTTTACATAGTGATCTTTTTACTAAAAAGCTCTTTGTGCAAAGAGATCTTCCACCAGAACATAAGGATGCAAAAACTCATCGTGAAGTCCAGTGTCTTAACTGTTCGTAAGTAAAAAATTTTAAAGAAACCATAATACAAGTATTGATTATATACTTATTGAAAAACTTATATTTGAAAAAATATTCTTTATATATTGCTAAGCATACAGTATATTATCCAATGAAAATTACCAAAATTTCGGGTCTAATCCGGGTTATTCGAATTAAATATACTCGGGTCGGGTTAAGATCGGATCATTTCTATTTTTGCCGGGTCGAGTCGGTTATATTCTCCAAACCCGACCGAATTTAATAGATATATGGTTTTTCGTTTATGATTGGAATTTTTACCTCATATTTTTAATACATATATATAAAATACAATAACAATTGTATAACATAAAAGAGCTGGTGCGTCAGCAATGGCATTTTCTGAAGGATTATTTAACGGAAAGGGTCCTTTAGGTACCTGTAAAAGTAAACCCGTATACATTTGGAGTTTATCAACGGTAAATATTTTTTTACTATACTACGTCATTTTATAAAATCTTATTTGATTAACATACTTCTTATATATAATTCTTTATAGGAACAAGATTTTATATTACAACCGCATCGAGCCTGTTCACGCTGGGATCAGACTGGTTTTACTAATAATAAATTACTCGATGAACAACTTTATTCCTATGGCAACAAGACTCTCAAGCCAATTGCCGATCGTTTATCCAAAGAATACAATATCAAACCACTTCTTGATCCACATCTATTACCATATATGTTTACTTATTGTCAATTTTACATCGTTCAATTCCATCGAACTGACACGTGGTGTTCATTATTAAGTCCTAAAGAACTTCTATTATTACGATATTATTGGGATCTTCGCTCATATTATATATTGCAATATGGTGATCCTTTTAATCAACGAGTTGGCTGTGGTTATTATACTCAACTTGTAAATGGAGTTGAAGATTATTTAAGTGGGAAATCTAATATGATAGCAGATATAAAGAATTCTCATGGATTTACTTTACTTATATTATTCACTACATTGGTATGTTCGTTCCCAAATTTTCAAATTTCACACACATATATATATATATTTTATTGATGATAACATATATTATGTTAACTTTTAATTACAGGGAGTATTTAAAGAAAAAGAACTCACAGCAGATCTCACCTATGAACAAATCAAAAAAATCAGGTTTACAGAATATGCATCTATACCTTGGTCTTCTACGTTTTATTTAGAAATTTATACTTGTTCCGATGATCACAACAAAGTATTGATACGAGCGTTACTTAATTTTAAACCGTTTTTGATTCCGGGTTGTAAGAGTGAGTATTGTGAATGGAACAAGTTTAAGGAGATTCTCGGTAATAAGATCGGATGCGATTTTAAAATGATGTGCGCTTTCCTTAATAGAAAGTCTTCTATTCATTTAAATAAAAAAAATATTGAGATATGTTAAATTATTTACAAAACCCATTTCATACATGTAAAAATTAATGGTCAAGACACGGCCTTATTCCCAATATATTGATGCTTTATTTACAGCAATATCCAAAATAAACGGGACACTTGAAAATTTTTTGCCGAGAACTTGTCGGTTGTCGGGTTGTCGGGTCCAATCATTTTACAGAATAATCACGTGATATTATCAGTCTGAGTATACTTTATGAAATTTATTGGATAGCCGGAAACCCGGCAAGCCGACAACCTGACAGATTCTCGGCAAAAAATTTTCAAGTGTCCCGTTTATTTTGGATATTGCTGTAATGAAATAAAAAACGTTTCCGAAACCCGGCTTATAGTACATAAATTGCGAATACGTTTTTACATTATGTAAAAAAAAAATCTAATTGTTAGGGAGAATTCGGATGTAAATACGATCCTCATCATTAGGCGTCTCGTTAAAGTAGGAAAAAAATTCTATCTTCTGTTAGCATAGGCTTCTCCAATCTCCATTAGGATAAATTTGATGGAGAAAATCGATCGTTACGATTGATTGGTCCCAATTTCCCTCTTAAAGATCAGAAACTTTTTATCCCTAGAAATCTCAGGAGTCAGGAGCGAAAATTATATTTTATTTCTGCATTACGGTAGCGGAAGTTAAGACTGAAAATCATTATCTGCACCGGAAGTCATCTTGTTTTCCTAAATACAAGGACAATAGTGAGAAAGCCTCATTTTCATATAAGCATGGCTTTGGCATATACATACCTTAATTTTTCGTGAGAAGGGAAAGTTGGCTGAACTTCTACATATTCTACACGCTTTATATCTTGCTGGGGAAAAGAGATAAGGAAAGTGATTAGCATTATCGCATGATGCCAAGAGCACTATGAAAGCACATGAAACGGAATTTTGATTCCTTTAGAATAGTAATCTCTACGCAAGATCAAAGTTGGCTGACCCGTGTAAATCTCGGAAATTGCGGAGTTCTAGCCCTCTATAACACATGAATATTATTACTAATATCAATAAGAAACACTATTCACTTCCATTTTCTAGCCTATACAGAACTCATTATGCGATTGTCATTGTATGGAATGAGATAATGTCGCACAGACATAACCGCGTGATCAGCCATCACTTGGCTGAAAGGACTGGTGCAAAACACGTGATTTCACACGGAGAGCAAATTAGCAACACACCTTTTTTTACTTAAAAAAGAAACAAACCCAATTTATTGTTTTTTATCGTTTTACCTATAACAGATAACGGTTATTATACTGGCCATATAGCGCAGGATATTTAATACTCAATAAGAAACTTTATGTTATTCATTTCAAATCTCAATAGAACTCCTTCTTGCTTTATAACAAATAATTTAAGAGAAGCAGAAAATTATCTTAATCTCTTTAATTTAAAGAAGAAACGTATATTAATTAAAATATTCTTTTTTTTAAAAAAATAAAAAAAATTGATTTTTGCGAGTATGGAACTTTTTTTTATTAATCGTTCTTGTCGTTCTTGTACTTTAAGACAAAAGTTTCATTTTTTTTTGAAACACAAAAGATTTGTTTGATATTAAAAGATCTGTTTTTGATAATATGACAGGGAAGAAAAATCTTTCTATTTTGAGAAATTATTATAAAAAGCCACAAATGTTTGTAATACGTAAAATAAAATCATTGTTTGTATTGCATCATTTAATTCTTCATTTATGTATTTATTGACAACTAAAAAAAAAAGGTTGCGAGATAAATAGATTATTACGTGTATTTAAACCGGTTTTTCATTGTTTGTATGACTATTTATTTATGCAATTTATGGAAATTTGAGCAACTAAAAAAATGCTGCAAAAAAAGGATTTTTTTTTACCTCCCTTTTTTTTTTAAAAAAAAAAAAATACGTAACAGAAAAAAAACTATATCGATTCGTTAGGAGGGAGGATAGAGCGTTATAGGATTTGGATTTGTGGTAGACCAAACGTGCATTTGTCCCAAACCTGCACATCGGCCTAAATTAGAAGATCGTCGCTGGTACAGTCTTAAGGCATTATTAAAATGGGCTTCTAATTTAGGCCGATGTGCAGGTTTGGGACAAATGCACGTTTGGTCT
>JADRCO010002665.1:0-12765 GCA_021464525.1 Rhizophagus sp. LPA8_4_AMF
CGAAATTCATGAACAACTTCACATTCAGAAATGCGGTTTTTAATTAATAAATTTCCGTCAAATTTTATTATCGTTTTCATCACCTGACTCGCGGATCACCAATTAATATAATTTAATTTATTATTATAATATAATATTTTCTTTTCTTTTCACTACACAACAATCCCAACCCGCTAATAAATGGGACCTTCCATAAACCCCATGCAAATCCCCAAGGCACGTAACTTGAAGGCCGAAGCCAACCATACGAAATTGCATAGTAGTAGACAACTTTGTGATCAGCAAAGTTGAATCATGGAAGATGGGGATCTTCTATCAAACCGCATCCTATAATTATATAAAATCACTAAATTATGGGATCGGTAAAGATAGGTAATTTCCGGTTGGTAGTGTCGGTAAAGTCGGTAAATCCTGGAATATTTGTTGCATAAATCTAAATCACGTCCAAAAATTCCCATTACTTCTTCTTCTTCGCGTTTCTGATTTCCTTTGTATCTTCCAACAAATTTTCAAAAAAAAAAAAATTTTTCAAGATGGATTAGTTAATTATAGTAACTTTTTTTCGGAAGGTCTCTAAAAATCCTCTTTATACTTAGAAGCTATTAATAAATTGAAATAAGGTTCTTTTACTGGTCTTAAAAGTTTTAAATAAACTTTTTTTTGGAATTTCATGGAGGTAATCAACGATTTATAACGCTTACGTTTATTATATTATAGTGTTTAAAAAGAAAGTATATAGTTAAGTATCCTTTTCAACATAATTATGTCAACAGGTTACACAACAAAATTAACGCTACATGAAAAAAGTTCTCAGAAAGAAGAAAATTGTTAGCGCAAGTATTTTAATGACAATCCATTGAAAGAAATTATTATATTCACTAAATTTTTAAAGGAGTATTTGACCGATGATGAGATCCTAAATTTATGAATTTTATAGTAAATTATTTATGAAAGTAAGAAGTAATTGCGTAATTTTGAAATTTTATCCAATATATAATATAATAGTGTTTGTGATTAAAAATAACACTATAGCTAAATAGGATCATGCTTTTTTCATCATGCTTATATTTTTTTATTAAACTAGAAATAAACTACGATTGCATAATTATTATTGATATTTTTCAGATACTAAATAACATGTAAAAAGCAAAAGACACGCCACGTTAAACCGGAAATAGTTATAAGCATTATCATCGGCTACAGGATAACACAGTTATTTGATAGGGATGTTATCAAATAACTAATACACATTAAATACCATGTTATAGTCAACTTGTATTCAAATTTATATCGTCAAATTTTATTTTGCGCTGGAAGGTAAAGAATCAAAAGATAATAAAGTATAAGGGTTACGATGAAGAGAATATTGAAGGTAAAAAAGAAGATGATGAGAACGTTAAATTAGTAAAATATGAATTATTTTTTGATTATAATAATATTCTTCTTCTAATAAGATGTTCATTCTTACCTTAATAGATCTATCGAAGGAACAAAATTTTCTTATTATAAATAAGCTGAAGCAAGAGATAATGACCGGTAATGACCCAATTAAATTTTATTTTTTTTTTTTGATTAGACGGATTATGTTATTATTTACTAACACACTATCTTATTATCCCGAATAAGAAAGAAAATTATGAATAATAATATTAGACTTATTGAACAAACGTAGTTATTTCATAATAATAGTATTTGAACATAGAATTTTTTACCTTGGCGGGAAGTGTTTTATTTGTTATCAGTTGATTTAAGTTTCTCTTTCTTTTAATCTAGAACTACTAGGTAATGTAGGACGAGATTACCATATAATCGTCAGCTCAAGCGCTTGCGTAGCAATATAATAATGCTAGCGTATAATATTAAGAACTTTTGGACTAGAGTATATTTAGTCAAATGATAGCAAAATGCATTGGAAGTAGATTTCGGTGGTAACGATCACGTATCTATATAATCCTAATTTACTAAACTTTGAAAATACTTTATTAACTATAAATTTATTAATAGCTGAAGATGTAAGATGTATTAATTAAATCTAACTTTAATTTAACAATAATAAACACTCCACTTTTCTATTATATTGAATTAAATAAATTAGTATCAACCGGAGCTTGCTCTATAGTTAACCGTGGAAGTGCAAGCATTTTCAGGGTTAACCAATTTATATAGAAAATGAAAGTTGGGAGAAAACTACGAAATAAAAAATGTAATAAAATAATCTTTAGTTTATATGTAACATGGCATTAAAATGAAAAAAAAAATATTTTTTAAAATAAACTTTCTCATTTACCCATATGACATATGGGATATACTGCCTATAAACTATAAAGTACTTAATTAATTAACTGCTGATTAAATTTATTGATCTTTAATTAAACTCGCTCATTAATAATATAAAAATAGGAAAATAAATAAAATATCATGATTGAACTATTGCAAAGAACATTTTACAAAGTCTATTATCGACGTATCGGCGAATTCGATTTTTTCACTTTTACACAGTAATGCATAAAAGGCGCAGTAAGACCGAGGTCAAAAAAAAATGTTTATTTGATTTTATCAGTCATAACTTAATAGTATGACTAGTTTTAAGTTAAAATTCAATGAATATAATCTTTAATAATATTGATTTAATCAAAATTTTTTTGCAGAAATTGCAAGTATACACGTTCATAATTATTATAAGTGTAAAAAAGTTCCTATTTTGTACAATTAAATGAATATAAGTTAATTAAATATTTTAAAAAAATATAAAAAATATATGAATTTTATTAAGCTTAAATAATATTTATTAACTCTTGGATACTTTTATAAAGACTTAGCATCAAATTAGGTTATATCTTTTGGTAAAATAGGACTATAAGAGGCATAGAATAGTCATTATTTTTAAGCGCTCATTCAAGTAACTTTTATTCGTGATTTTAAGTGCATTATTCATCATCATCATTAACAGCGCCCTTTTCTAATTTCATTTATGAAATGGGTTAAGTAAATTGCGTATACATCATAAAAACTATATTGCACTTTAATTAATGAACCTAAAAGAATGAAAGGATGAGGTTAGTAATTTCCGTATTGATTTATTTTATTATTACTAATCAACCTGACGCCCAAAAATAAATTAAATAAATAAAAAAATTTGAAATCGCCTACAATATAATGAGCAGTGAGCAAAAATAAAAATTTTTTTTTCATAGAGTCGTTCCGATTCTGCGATAAATCATCCTTTGATTAATAACCCCAAAATATATATTTATAAATGTGAGCTTTACCCCAAAAAATCTATAAGCGCAAACTTTACCAAATCAAAAAATATATATTTATAAGCGATGAGCTTTACCTAAAAATAAATCTATTTAAGAATGCTTTTGGCATTTGATTTCTGGCTTTCCATAGGATGATCGATTAGGCATTAAACCAATATGGTAAAAATTCCCAATTGCTAATCTAATAGTTAAATTTCACAATTTAACAATCCGATGAGGTCATTAATTTGTCATCAATATCTCAGGATCACATGATTGATACAAATAATCTATACTTTCTCAAGTAAAATCATCGTACCTACTCGAGTTTATAAATATTGACATATTATAAATCAAAACTATTTCTATTTTTTCCATAAAATTCTTTCATTCTCGTATAAATAAGAATATTAATTTGTATCGAATTTATCTTCTATTTTGAAAAAAATGATCGATTTTATAAAATATTCTCCATTGTTAATTTCTACAACAATAAAACATTATCTTAATGGACCACCTAGACCTTCATGGGATTTAAAATTTTACATAATTTGGTCAAAGTTTATATCGTTATTCGAAAATGCCAATGCTAAAACAGTTGAGCAAATGCAACAAGATAGTTTTAATTTTTTTCCTGCTCCCGCACAACCTGATGTGATGATAAATGAATTCAAGATAAATAATAAATATAGATATGAAGATCAAGTTCATCTTGATAAATTTTAAAACCATACGAATATGTCTTAGATTCTGAATGGAAAAATTTTAAAGATGATGGAATTATTGCTGAATGGGTTCAAGTTCCTAATGATGGATGGGAAAAAAGAAAAATTAGGAAAGCTATTTTTTATTTACATGGTGAAGCCTATTACGTGTATAGTAAAGAAACTCATCGTACTATTACAAGCTCTCTTGCTAAAATAACGAATGCAAGAGTTTTAGGTAAGAAAGAATGAAATTTTCGAACCATCTTTAATTATATTACCATTATCTAACTATAATTTTCTTACATAGTAATCAATTATCGACTTGCACCTCAAAATCAATTTCCCGCCGCATTACAAGATGCATTGGCTGTTTATTTATATCTTTTAAATTCTCCAAAAGATGCAGGATTTGAACCTTTAGATCCAAAGAATATTGTGATTGCAGGTGATGGTGCTGGAGGCGGTTTAGGTTTGGCTCTTGGTCTTATACGTGATGCTCGTGACGTTGGTTTGCCATCATGCGCTGGCATCATCGGTTTGGTAAATATAAATTTTGTATTTGAATTATTTGAATTGTCAACCATTTTATACGATAATAATGCGTCACATTACAGAGCCCATGGGTTGACCTTATACATAGTATGCCTTCAATATTAGATGATGAATGTGCTGATTATGTTCCAAATCTAAAAGGAGGTAATGCTAATTTCGCAGAATCTCAAGCTAGTAAAGAATTTAAGAAAAAAGATACTGCCCTCTCAGCAAAGATCAAGAAACAAATTTTGGCCCCAAGATTTGGCATGATTCTTTTGAGAGACCTGATGGAAGATTACAATTATATGTAACTAATGAAGATCTAGCAATTCCATATGTTAGTCCAATGTTAGCTGAAAGCTTAGGCGATTTACCTCCTTTATTATTGGTAAGTAATAGTCTATGATCCCACTTAAATGTTCTTGTATTAAGAAAGATTTTATTTGTGTAATATAGATTGCAGGAGATGATGAAAGATTACGAGATGAAGCAATTTATTTTGCTCATAAATCTGCTGAACCAACTACTAAATATAAAGGTCCATCATATAATGTTGGTAAATTTGAAAAATCTCCATTCCAAACTCCAACAAATACTACATTCGAAATATATGAAGAAATGCCTCGTGTTTCAAGTAAATATATTAAAAAAACGGTTTTGATTTTTTTATGAAAAATAAAAATTAATTCTTTCATTAATGTATTCTAGATGATGGAACATGCTTGCACTAAGAAGTCATATGAGCGTATAGCTGAATTCATAAATAGAGTGACAAATACTCTTAACGATCCACTTCCTCCTTCCTCTTATAATTACATAAATGTTAAAGGAGAATTTAGTCCTTTAAAAGAACGCCATAAAAAAGTTCTTAACTGGAAAAAAATTGGTATTGTACCAAGCTAAGTAACCACATGAAATGAATTGAAATGAATTCAAACCCATTTCACATATATAGATTGTAAGTAAATTAACTAAATAAATTTAAATTTAGAAATAACAATATCATTAATTTACGTGAAAACTTCTTTTTTAGTAAATCGAATTTTTTCGTATATTGTATATATTTATATTAACGATATTCTCACTTATTTTACTTTATTGATTCATTCATTTATTTGTTGATTTGTTTATTTAATTTTATCTTTTTTTTTCCATTTATAATTTAAAATAAAATATTTACACCTTTTTGAATAAACATTAAAAATATTTCGTATCATATCATAAAGTGTTGAAACGATCATGTGTTTTAGCCATGAATACTGATATCAAATATGTTCAAATTTTTATATTTAAAATTCAGAAAGTATTTATAATTTGTTATTTTATTTTTATATTCAATTTCTTTGTATTAGTAAAAATGTATACGATATGATTTCAAAACAATCAAAATCATCTATCCGTCCTAAAAACTTGAAACGTAAAACACAAATGAATGGATTTATCTAATTTAGAATCTCCGCATATCCAACCTGAGCCGCTGCTGCCTTTGGTTAATCAGTAATTGAGTAAACTATAATTCAGATTTCGGACAACAGTACGATTTTGTCTTACAGCGGAACCGCTGCACTTTTTCATACTTTATTTCATTATTTAATCTAAGGATGTGCGAGTACCAACAAGCTAACGCCTTATTGGGGGTTAAAGATAGAAAATAAATTGACTAATTGCTCCTGCTTTTTTAAATGCATGTTCGCTATGGCTATGAGTTAAACCAAAATTCAAAACGTGATTTGACAACTTTAAATAATACTCTCTTTCATCTTCAACCCGAATTCTGCTTGAAAACTTTTTACCATTATTCTTTAGAAAAGTATATTATGGAAAATCTTCCGCCATCGAACGTGGCTATATTGAGCAATGTTGAATGTACTACGTGCTTTTCCATGCTTCCTAACAAGTTTTGAAAATTTCGTGATCATAGTAAAATATTTGTCACGCTTATAAGTCACGTGAAGCGAAAAAAAGTGATGTGTAATGGTGAAAATCCCATTTATCATATGATTGACTTCGCCCAAATTCTACATGGAATGATCACCACGGAACTTGATTAGAAAGGAAGGTTATTTGATAATACGTACTTTCTCAATGAGTCAATGAGTTTATAACGATAATATCGACATATTAGTAAATCAATTTTTTTTGTTAAATGGATCCATTCTCATATAAATAGAAACATTATTTGTACTGAAACTTTCACATTATAGTTTTACTCTTTTAAAAATGTTCGAATCTGTAAATAATGGTTTTTTGTTTAACATTTCTATAAGATTAAAACATTATCTTATTGGACCACCTAAACCTTCATGGAATTTAAAATTTCATCAAACTTGTGCAATGATAAAATCAATGTCCAAAAATACAAGTACTATGACAATTGAGCAAGTACAAAATTTTAGTTTTCAACCTGATCCTACACCAGCTGGTGTGATGATAAATGAATTCAAAATAAATAATAAATTTAGACATGAAGCTCAAGTTCATCTTGATAAAATTTTGAAACCTTATGAACATGTCTTAGATTCTGAATGGAAAAATTTGAAAGATGATGGAATTAAAGCTGAATGGGTTCACGTTCCTAATGACGGATGGAAGAAAAAAGAAATTAGGAAAACTATTTTGTACTTTCACGGTGGGGCTTATTATTTGTGTAATAAAGATTCTTATCGTAATGTTACAGGTTCTCTAGCAAAATGGACAAATGCAAGAGTTTTAGGTAAGTCAAAACTTTAAAAGAATGAAATATTTTGTTTTATAACCTAACTAAAATATTATTTTATAGCTATTGATTATCGACTTGCACCTCAAAATCTATTTCCTGCTGCATTACAAGATGCATTGGCTGCTTATTTGTACCTCTTAAATCCTTCAAAAGATACGGGATTCGAACCTTTAAATCCAAAAAATATTGTAATTGCTGGTGATAGTGCTGGAGGCGGATTAAGTTTGGCCCTTGGTCTTGCTATACGTGATGCTGGTTTGCCACCATGCGCTGGTATCAGCTGTTGGGTAAATAAAGGAGTAACTTTTTTTTATTGCGAAATTACTAATCAATTCACATGATTATATTGTCACGTTGCAGAGCCCGTGGGTTGACCTTACACAGAGCACACCTTCAATGCTAGATGACGAATGTGCTGATTATATTCCAAAATTCTCAGGAGATAGTATTATTCACGCAGAATCTCAAGTTCTTAGTGAATATAAAAGAAAAATTTCTGCCCTCACAGAAAAGATTAAGAAACAAAATCTTGGTCCCAAAATTTGGCATGATTCCTTTGATAGACCTGATGGAGGATTACAATTCTATGCACCTAATGAAGGCCTAGCAATTCCGTATGTTAGTCCAATGTTAGCTGAAAGCTTAGGCAATTTGCCTCCTTTATTATTAGTAAGAAAGGATATCTTTTATTGATCCTCTCTTAGATAACTTTGTACTAAAAAAAGAATTTATTGAATAATACAGGTAGCAGGAGATGAAGAAAGATTACGAGATGAAGCAATTTATCTCGCTCATAGATCTGCTGAACCAACTAAATATAAGGGTCCATCTTATAATGCTGGTAAATTTGAAAAATCTCCATTCCAAACTCCGACAAATACTACACTCGAAATATATGAAGAAATGCCTCACGTGTTCCAAGTAAATATATTATAAAACGGTTTTGATTTTTATGAAAAATAAAAATTAATTCTTCCATTAATGTATTCTAGATGATGGAACATGCTTGTACTAAGAAGTCATATGAACGTATAGCTGAATTCATAAATAGAGTGACAAATACTCTTAACGAACCTCTTCCTCCTTCCTCTTATAATTACATAAATGTTAAAGGAGAATTTAGTCCTTTAAAAGAACGCCATAAAAAAGTTCTTAACTGGAAAAAAATTGGTATTGTACCAAGCTAAGTAACCACATGAAATGAATTGAAATGAATTCAAAACCATTTCACATAGATTGTAAGTAAATTAACTAAATAAATTTAAATTTAGAAATTACGTTATCATTAATTTACGTGAAAACTTCTTTTTTAGTATATCGAACTTTTTCGTATATTGTATATTTATATTAACGATATTCTCACTTTTTTACTTTATTGATTGATTCATTTATTTGTTGATTGGTTTATTTGTTTTTTATTTTTTTTTCCATTTATAATTTAAAATAAAATATTTACACCTTTTAAATAAACATTAATACCATATCATAATGTGTTTGAAACGATCATGTGATTTGGGCATGAATACTGATATCAAATATGTAAAACATTGAATATAAAAATAAAATAACAAATTATAAATACTTTTCTGAATTTTAAATATAAAAATTTTATTGTATTAGTAAAAATGTACACAATATGATTTCAAAACAATCAAAATCATTTATCCGTCCTAAAAACTTGAAACATAAAATACAAATGAACGCATTTATCTAATTTAGAATCTCCGCATATCCAACCTGAGCCGCAGCTGCCTTTGGTTAATCAGTAATTGAGTAAACCATAATTCAGATTTCGGACAACAGTACGATTTTGTCTTCTGCACTTTTTCATACTTTATTTCATTATTTAATCAGTATTTAATCTATGAATGTGCGAGAACCAACAAGCTAACGCCTTATTGGGGGTTAAAGATAAAAAATAAATTAACCAATTGCTCTTGCTTTTTTAAATGCATGCTCTCTATGGCTATGAGTTAACTGCTAAACCAAAATTCAGAACGTGATTTGACAACTTTAAATAACACTCTCTTTCATCCTTCAACCCAAATTCTGCTTGAAACTTTTCACCATTATTCTTTAGAGAAGTACGAGCGACATGACCAGTTCTAAATGTATTTGAGATACTGGTAGGCAAGCGTTTAGTAAAGAACATGCTGTGTGCAGTAGTGATGAACAATAACCTAGGTCATATAAAAATCTCTTAAATGACCTTAGTCATATATACGTTTTTGGTCATAATAATATTCATATTATTATTGGTTGATGATTACATGATCTATATAACTTATATTACTAATTTAACGATACTATGTTTTTTTTTAATTAGTAACGCATTTCTTTATTAATTATAATTCAAATACAGAATACATAATTATTTTAGAAATACACTAGCAGTAACCCCGTTGCTTTGCACCGGGTTCAGTGAACTATTAGTTCAAATCAATATAATTAAATATGTACATTGTAAGAAATTTCTGATTTATATACACCCTATAAAAAATTTTTATCCGAATATTTCCATTATTTCTCCGTGGCTTTCGTAAAAATTCCGTGAAAATGATACATTCACGGATATCCGTGTTAGAGAGATGAAAATTTCCATGATTTAAGGCTATAAATTCCATGAAAATGATACATTCACGGAAAAAACATGGAAATATAAAACACGGTTCAACATTTTTTACAGGGACAGAAAATTAGGTATTATATAATACTAATAGTTGTGGTATAGTTTTTATAATAGTTAATAATGTTAATAAAAATAAATATACATTAATTTAAAATATTAAAATATGATTATATTAGAATAATATAAACTACAATTACAGTATAATATTAGAATGAATTATAAAAAGAACTAATGAAATTCTTTATTAAAAAAAATTTCAAGCCAAAATACTCAATACCCTTATTAAAAAAACAATAAAATTTTCTATTAAAAGATTTCTAAGACTCTTCTATAAAAAAACTTTTCAACCAACAAAATTATCAAAAAAAAAACTCCACTATCAAAGAAAATTCTCCAATGAAATTTTCAATCAAAAAATATATCCCTTATTTAAAGAGAATTTCTAACGAAAAACTTCCATCAAAAAAAACATTTTCCCTATTAAAAAGAATTCAAAAAGAAAAAAATCTTTAACGAAATTCCCTGTCAAAAAAATCTCCCCTGTAAAAAAATTTACTAACGAAATGATCTATCAAAAAAACTCCCCTATTAAAAAAAAATTCTCTACCGTAATTCTCTATCAAAATAAAAATTTTCTAATGAAATTATCTATCAAATAAAAACTATTATTAAAAGAATTCACAGAAAATTTATTATAACCATCTATTGTTCATTAAACGTAATATATTATTATGAAAATTCTTACTAACTAGGGAACGGAAACCGTTGTTAAGTCCGAAGTGTTTATGTTGTACAATAATGTCATGCCCCCGTCGATCTCGCCTAATTTGACGGTATGATTTTTGATGGATATATATTTACTGACATACACTTTTACCGGACGGACATCCGGACATTACATTCATTTTGCGTAGTATTATATAGTCCTTCGTTACACTTCAGACTAAAAAAATTTATTAACTTATTATTAGTGTTACCGGGAACTAAAAAAAGATTAGTAGGAATAGACCAGGCGCAGACAAATCATGTGTCACGCAATTCAATAAAATCTTAATTCATAATAAAATAATGCACATTAGTATAATCACGGGGATGAAGTTCCCGATAATGAACGCACATTTCTAGTTTTCTAACTATAAAATCATTAGATCAGCCGCAGTTGTATTATGTGTTGCATTAAACAAAAAAATTTAGCCGCATTAAAAAAAGGAAAAAAATAGCCATATCTTTTAAGCTAACCAAATAAAGCAACATGCCAATCAATGATTTTTAATTATAAAATCATGAGACAAATCTGGCGTAGGCGCAGCATATGTTGCACAATTCAAAATTATTTATACGGGCTAATCTAAACGTCAGTATAACTTCGCCCATGTTCTACATGAAATGATCACCACGGAACTTGATTAGAAGGGAAGGTTATTTGATAATACATACTTTCTCAATGAGTCAATGAGTTTATAACGATAATATCGACATATTAGTAAATCAATTTTTTTTGTTAAATGGATCCATTCTCATATAAATAGAAACATTATTTGTACTGAAACTTTCACATTATAGTTTTACTCTTTTAAAAATGTTCGAATCTGTAAATAATGGTTTTTTGTTTAACATTTCTATAAGATTAAAACATTATCTTATTGGACCACCTAAACCTTCATGGAATTTAAAATTTCATCAAACTTGTGCAATGATAAAATCAATGTCCAAAAATACAAGTACTATGACAATTGAGCAAGTACAAAATTTTAGTTTTCAACCTGATCCTACACCAGCTGGTGTGATGATAAATGAATTCAAAATAAATAATAAATTTAGACATGAAGCTCAAGTTCATCTTGATAAAATTTTGAAACCTTATGAACATGTCTTAGATTCTGAATGGAAAAATTTGAAAGATGATGGAATTAAAGCTGAATGGGTTCACGTTCCTAATGACGGATGGAAGAAAAAAGAAATTAGGAAAACTATTTTGTACTTTCACGGTGGGGCTTATTATTTGTGTAATAAAGATTCTTATCGTAATGTTACAGGTTCTCTAGCAAAATGGACAAATGCAAGAGTTTTAGGTAAGTCAAAATTTTAAAAGAATGAAACATTTATAAATTTTTGTTTTACTACCTAAACTAAAATTTTATTTTATAGCTATCGATTATCGACTTGCACCTCAAAATTTATTTCCTGCCGCATTACATGATGCATTGGCCGCTTATTTGTACCTCTTAAATCCTTCAAAAGATACGGGATTCGAACCTTTAAATCCAAAAAATATTGTAATTGCTGGTGATAGTGCTGGAGGCGGATTAAGTTTGGCCCTTGGTCTTGCTATACGTGATGCTGGTTTGCCACCATGCGCTGGTATCAGCTGTTGGGTAAATAAAGGATTAATTTTTTTATTGTGGAATTACTAATCAATTCACATGATTATATTGTCACGTTATAGAGCCCGTGGGTTGACCTTACGCAAAGCACTCCTTCAATACTAGATGACGAATGTGCTGATTATATTCCAAAATTCTCAGGAGGTAGTTTTATTCACGCAGAATCTCCAGTTCTTAGTGAATATAAAGGAAAAACTGCTGCCATCTCAGAAAAGATTAAGAAACAAAATCTTGGTCCCAAAATTTGGCATGATTCTTTTGATAGACCTGATGGAGGATTACAATTCTATGCACCTAATGAAGGCCTAGCAATTCCATATGTTAGTCCAATGTTAGCTGAAAGCTTAGGCAATTTGCCTCCTTTATTATTGGTAAGAAAAGGTATCTTTTATTGATCCTCTCTTAGATAACTTTTCACTAAAAAAAGAATTTATTTGAATAATACAGATAGCAGGAGATGAAGAAAGATTCCGAGATGAAGCAATTTATCTCGCCCATAGATCTGCTGAACCAACTAAATATAAGGGTCCATCTTATAATGCTGGTAAAT
>JADRCO010002666.1:0-12758 GCA_021464525.1 Rhizophagus sp. LPA8_4_AMF
ATAAACAAATAAATAATCAATGTGGCTGAAACCTGATGAGCCAATCAAATTTGGGGGGTCTAGGATATTATCCTGGACACCGGGGTTTAGGTTAAGGCTACTAATTGAAAGATATCAGCTGATTTCTGGCACCCCCCTTATTGGAAAATCACATGGTAAGTTTAAATTCCAGTATTATATATATTCTTCTGGAATCCTAATTTTAGTAATTAAATAACTTTAAAAAACAGTTTCATAATAAATATTTTTATTTTAATAACACTTAAATGTATTGATTATACACATAATATATGTCAGTTCAAAATGGTGATTTCGGTATAAAAAAGAATTAAATAAAATTTATGTTTGTTCTTTTTATTGCAACGCTATAATGCCTGGAACTGTAACAAGATTTATAGTACTACAAAATATTCGATCTTAGGCAATAGTAAACTGAAAAGTTATATTTGAATGTTTAAGTTATTGTATATTTTGAGCAGAACGTTACGGCAAATATCCTTCTACGATTATAATGTATTAATTATGTCGTCAACTATAGCAATTTTCGAGTCGATTTTTGACGAGAAACCTTTATCAAAAAGGGCGGATTTTTTATCGGTACAGCGAATGCATAAAACCGGGGAAAATTTTTGACTCGAAATAAAGTAAACAAAACAAAAATACAAATTCATGTTCCTTGACTCGAATTTTCGCTCCAGAGGTAATTTTTTGAAAAAAAGAAAATCGTAAAAATATTACTTATAAGGAACTTCTCGCCGTTTTAAGTTTACCTAACGTTTAAATATCTTTTTTTCCTTTCATTATCAGTAACGCGTTGCGAACTTTACGCTTATAATCTTATCTATAACCAATATCATTTCAACATTTCAAAAACTTATACTATCTACAAACATGGAGACAGCTTTTAAACCACGTCGTGTAAAAGTTTACCAACTTAACAAAGACAGTGAATGGGTGGACAAAGGGACCGGGATTTGCTCATGTCTGCATAATATAGTAAGTTTTATTTTATCTTTCAACGAACGATTTCAACGACCAATGTTAACAAAAAGCAATATATAAATTGTCATTACTGCTTTTAAGATTTTGTTATTTGAGCTCATCTTAAGAGTTGGGACATTCCTCCTGCTTGATCAAAGCAAATAACCTTAATAAAATGTCATTGAATAAGCATAAACGTAAAAATATTAATCAATTTGTATCGAAGAAATTACATTATAAAACTTCATATAGCTTATACGAGGATTTGTACGTGAAATAAGAGCTTTGTTAATTTCGTTTTAATAACATAGGCAAAGGACGATGCTCTTATAATTGTCCGATCAGAAGAAGACTCATCATCTATTTTGTTAGAATCTCGTGTTTTACGAGATATAGACTATCAAAAACAACAGGGTATGAATAAGAAATATTTTTTTTTTTGCTTGTGTTGTTCGTGAGTTTTATTGATTTCTTTAATAATATATAATAGACACATTAATTGTCTGGACTGAACCGAATGGCTCAGATTTAGCCTTGAGCTTTCAGGAAGCCGAAGGTTGCGCGGAGATATGGTATTATAAGATTTAAATGTTATCTCATTTTTAATAATTCTTTCTTAACTAAATTATTTTTAGCACCTTTGTGAATGATATACAATCCCATATGACGTCAGAAAAAGCGAAGGGAAAGCGAAGGGCTTCCTCCCCTCTCCCAGAGAGAGAGCCACGAGGCTTGGCTGTTGTACTCCCGGAACCAACTCTAGCAAATTTACCAGAGATTGAACGAGTTGTCAAAAAGGCCACCCGCTCAATTTACGAACGAGAAAAACTTGCATCACATGTCTCGCAGGTATATATTTAATATTTTATTTGGGTTTATTTTTGGTATAATCGAAGATTTTTTCTTATATAATTTATCATAGGAGTACATAGCTAGGCTTCTGCCATTGCTTAAAACTTGTGAAGATCTTGAACAGGTACAAGATCTTTACAGATTATGTAATATCATGAAAGGTTTCAGTAAGTAGTATTTGCATTTATTATTTGAATAATATGACATCAATACATATTTTATCTTATTCTTTTTTTTTTTAATTAGTAATGTTGCAAGATAATGATATCATCCGATACGTACTTCGTGACGATGTCATTCTTGATGTTGTAGGATGTCTAGAATATGACCCAGACTTCCCAAAACACAAGGCTAATCATCGGGAGTTTTTGACCAAAAATTCAAAGTTCAAAGAAGTAGTATAGTTTATAATTTAACCATTTTTAAAAAATTAATTTTGATATTGACTTAGTTTTTAACTAATAGATTGTAAAGATATCTAACAATACAATCAAGGCAAAAATTCACGAAACATTTCGCCTACAATACCTCAAGGACGCTGTATTTGCCAGAATGATGGACGATCCCACGAATTCGGTGCTTGCATCGTTAATTTTCATTAATCATGTTGAAATCTGCAAGCATTTTACACAAGATGAGAAGTTCCTAGATGAACTTTTCCAAATTTTAGAACGCGAAGAGGAATCGTCGGAACGAAAACGTGACGTCGTATTATTCACGTCCCAACTTTGCATTATAGCAAAGAACATACATTTGCCACATAGAAGAGATTTGCATAAGCAAGTATAAATATTTGTTAGCTCTTAAATTAGTATCGCATATTATAACCACAATTAAATTATAGAGCATTGGTTCGTAATGGAGCATTACGTGTTTTCGACTTTTCATTGAGTAATAACCATGCAACCATTAAAGCGGCTGGTGGAGATATATTGGCAAATATTCTTGAGACCGACGCAAGTCTTGTTAGAACTTACAACGTAGTTCAGGCCGAGCATAAACAGAAGACTTTGGCTGAAATCATTATCAACCGTTTATTAAAAGACAGGGACTGTTTTACCAAAGGACAATATGCCGAAGCTATCCGAATGCTATTGGATTTGAGTGCCGATCAAGCCGAAGTTGGCACAACTACTACTGAAGACCCGCAAGCCAAAAAGGACAATGAGGAATTTATTACTTTTTTCTATGAACATCTTATCAAGAAATTGGTTAAACCGATAATGGAATTCCCAGAAATTGCAGTTGATGAGGGTAAATATTACTTTGGCTCTTTCTGTATAAATTTTGCCAGATGACGAGATGATTGAGATAATTGATTTAAAATTTTACACTGTAACAGAGATTCCATGGTTATCATATGATAAGGCTACTTTAGCATTTCATATTTGTGAACTTCTATCATTCCTCATCAAGCAGCATACCTATCGAAGCAAATATTTCTTACTTTCAAGTAAGATAAGCTTAAAAGTAGTCGAATTGCTTCGATGCCGTGAAGGAACAGTTAAACTTGGTAAATGTTAATAATTTATCGATTAATTATTCACCAAAAAAGATTTTTATTTTCTATACTAATCTTGATCCTTTAGCTGCATTGAGATTTATTCGTGCTTGTATAGGAACGAAGGATTATGAAATTATCTATCGGCATTTTATTAGTAAAGAGAAAGATATATTCGGTCATATAGTTCGCGCCTTATTAGCTACGAAGGGAAAGGATAATCTTATCAACTCGGCCTGTCTTGAATTTTTTGAATTTATTCGAAAGGTAACTTAATTCCTTTAACCTTTTATACTTAAATAGTTAATTGTTATAGCGATTTAACGAGAATCTTTTTTGTTAATTAATAGGAAAATATTAAGTTTCTTGTGAATCATATTTGGGAAAAATACAGGGACAAGCTCTCAACAATTAACTATGTCAATTGTTTTAATCAATTCAAACTTCGTTACGAGCAGAATAATGAAGTAATTCAACCATCTATACAACAAGCAGTACCTGATTTGAGGTAATTTTGTGACATCTCTAACATTTATGAATGAGCTTTTACTTATAATTATTATTATTCCTCCTTTTTTTCCAACTAGTCAAACCACGTCTCGTAGATCCGGTAATTACGGATGGGAAACTGATTACATGGACATTGACGAAGAAAATTATTTTAACACATCCGATGACGAAGACGATAATGTTGCCGAAAGTACGAGCACTCAGGCGACAGAATCTTCATTAGGGGCAAGTGAAGAATCATTGTCTACCAGTTCTAGCACTTCAACCAGTGAATCATTGCTCAACAACGATTTTTTAACATCAACGAAAGAAGCATCCTCTTCCGAAGCTAGTTCCTCATTTAACGAAGATTTTCAATTTACTTTAGATACATCATCCCCATCAGCCGAGCCCTCGCGGAACAATACATCTTCTAATGTTGAATTCTCGCAAAAAAATTCAAGTTTCTCCGGTACAGTTTTCCCACTTAGCAACTCTAGCGAAGAGTTTTCTCAGACTAACACAACCTCTTTTGGTGTCAAATTCTTTCAAAACAATGTACTATTTTCTCAATATGGGCAATCACAAAATAATTCACCTTCTACTGTCGATTTCTTTCCAAATTTAAATTTTACGTTGAATGTTAGCTCAACCTTGACACCTTCATATCCTAGCCACGAAGCGGTTCCAAATTTTCTAAGCTTTGGTCATTTGGGTTACGAGACTTTTTCATCTTCCATCAATTCAGGAGGATTTCGTATGAGTTATGATGAACGGAGAAAACAAAAAAAAGTTGTGTCTTCCTCCAATAGAACTATTGTATCAATGTCCAAATCAACATCAGCAAATGTTTTCTCTTATAATGTTGCTTTTTTGAGCTCATTGAGTGGTGAAACTTCACAAATCGCTGTTCCTATGAATTTGGCTAATTCCTATAAATCTGTCGCTCCGGCGTCAGCTTCTATTGGTATGGAATCATCAAACGTTACAACAGAAAAGGAAGAAATTGGTGCCAACTTGGTGGTTATCAAACAAGTTTGCGACAGATACTTTCTGAAAGACAATGGAAAAAACAAAGAAAATTTTGCTCCTCGTACAACTAGTCCGCAAACGATAAATTATGGTCTCGCTGACTCAATGAGGATTGAGCAAATATTTCCACAGGATAATAATGCATTAATTCCTGTTATATCGCCTACAAAAGTAAACAAAGACAAAAAAAAGGAAAAGGTAATTCGCCCAAGAAAAGCTGATAGCCGTGCGCTGAGGACCGCCATTAAGAAATTAAAATCTGAAGAAAATGATGATGATAATGGCGAAGAAAACGATAAGACCAAGAAAGAATAAGATGGAAAAATAATGAATTCGAATTTATTATCTAAAATTTTTTTTTTTTGTATCCAAAAGTCATTTTTTGGGGGCTGCGATTGGTACTGACGTCCTCGTCGTGTAGCCTGGATATTGGTAATATTTCATGCCAGTAGCGAACAAGTACCAAATCTTTAACTCTTTTTATTGATTAATTAGAAATAATTTTAATTTTGTGCCGGTTTAATAATATAGATATAGCTCAATGATTGTTATATTCTCCTTTATAAATATATTTACTCTATTCGTAACATTTATTTATTAGATTCATAGCAAAAATCTGAACAATTACATCTATCATTCAAAAAATAATTTACAGCATATACAGACCCAGCAAAAGTAATGGTAGTTAACTATAAATTATGAAATTTTTTTCTTGATCAAAGTATACTTTTTACATAGTATTTAATACTTTATATAATAAATTGGTTTAACAATAATGTAATAATATTATAATAAAATGTAATTAATATATAAAAGTAATAAAAAACCAAATTTAGAAAATGCATATCCAGTAAATTAAAATAAATTAAATTATAAACCGTCATCCACATTGTGCCTTTGTTGTACTTGAATCGGAGTTTGCCAAACAATCAAATTATTTCCTAATTTGCCAATTTTAAGTAACCAAATTTTAATTTGCCAAATAGTAAATCCCATATTATTAATATACCCCTTTGCTTTTTTAGAAATAAAGGTCATCCAGACAAAGCATACTTACATATTAATTGCAAACTTATAATAAAAGATTAAAATATATGTAAAATTGCCAAAAAGGTTATAAAACAATGCAACAAATTTGTAGAAGATATTTAGGTGGTGTAAATTCCATGAAAAATATGTATGCTTCAAAGGAAGTAGAAGGAGAAATATCAAACAAAATGGCAAATATATCCCATACAGTTATTAATGATATCACAATTAATTTTTCAGGAACTTATTCATATTTAAAGTGAAAAGCCAAATGGAACAAAATACATTTCTACACTTAAAAGTTATATAAATAAAAGTGAAAAGTATTCAGAATGGTAAGATAAAACTGAATTTCAAATATTAGAAAGTTTAACAGCAAATAATATTAACATTCATTTTAAGTGTAAAGCTACATATAGTAAAACAATAATATAGTTTAAAAATATATAAAAACACATATGTTAATATTAAAAATTTGTCAAAGTTTGGATCTGTTTATCTGGATATCTGATTTGATATTTTATCTGTTCAATCCAAATTGAACAGATAATTATCTGGATAATATCCAGATATCTGCAATTTATCCAGATATCTGAATATTATCTAATCTGATGTCCATTACATCAATCATCAAATATTCCATTATCAGTAATATTTGATAATGCAATTATATAAGCTTAAAAAATGCCTGTCATTAATGTTGCTTGCCAAAACTAATTTTTTAAAATTTAAGTATTGGCAAAATTAAATCCAAAACTATTTTTTATAGTAAAGGTAATTGGTAAAACTATTTTTTATGTTTCCTAAACTCATTTAAAGTTTAGGAAAGTTTCAGATTAATTAGTTTTTTCATTAAAAATAAAGTTATTAAGTTTCAGATTTTGACAAAACTTCGTTAAATGAGTTTTGGCAAGCAACACTACCTGTCATTGATATAATTCAAATTATCTAAGGTGATGTAAATTTTTTTTTTACCTATTTTACTTAAATTAATACATTAATAATGAACATTTGATTTAATAATAACTATTAAACATTTAAGACTGAATAGAGGGAACTCTTTCCAATGATCCTCTGGGCCACAATTTTGTAAAAAGAAAAATTTTATTTTTTCACAATATCCTTTATTAAATATGTCTGGAAGTACTTCGAAACCAATTATACAAGCGTCACTCTCTTATCTGAAGTTTAAGTATAGACCTCTTTTACTGCAAAACTTACGAAAAAATGAGCAAGTGGATCTTTTGCTTATGGCCGAACACTTTATAAAAGAAATTTTTTATGACAATGATAAACTCCTTTTACTTGGCTACTTACAACCTCCTTCATCTACGGGAAACAAGAAACAGTTGAGCGAAATTTTGAAGCAAGAATATGGAGCAAAAGTCGAAGACTATGACCAAACAGCTTCTCCCTTGGGTCTCAATAATAGTTATATTAAAGCCATCTTTTTCAATATTATTATAGACGTTATCCTACATACTTACACTGCGAGTAATGATGACTAAGTAAGACAAGAGATGGATAGTGACAATGATCCCGAATTTGGAAAGTCAATCTCACCTACCCCTCACACCGACCTCAGTATGAAAACTGCAGATGGTGATGAGCACTAATCAAATCTTACCACATCTCCTGTTAACAAAGACGATTTGTTTGTACCTGCTATGTCTAAATTAAAAAGGAAACGTGAGAGAAAAAAAGCTAAGGTGCAAGCTGTTGCAGCAGCCAAACAAACTAGTACTATTTCACTAGAAAAACAAAACACGTCTTCTTCGACTACTTTACGTGATATCAAACAATTGAAATCTACTATACATGCTCCACCTGTTACTAAGACTAAACTCTCTAACACCAACACCCCATTTTTAAAGAAAGGAATTAAAGCGGCGAAACTAGGTAAATAGGACGCTAATTATATTATTACTGAATACGAACTGGATGGTTCTACTCTCGCTTAGATGTGAGATATTATTGTCTATGATGTTCCTGTAGCTTGAACTACACAGTATTTTCTTCAAGAGCTTCGGTCTTGAGGAAAACCTATCTCAGTCAGCCGTAAAACGCAGAAAAAATACTCTACGGTATGAGTCAAGATTGAGTTAGTCAATACTGCATGTCAAGTCATCGACCAGCATACCTGGGTCGCACCTCTTGAAAACTTTTTTGTGAGATGATTTCCAGCAGCGTGGAATTTGAAAGAATGAAAGCAGCATGAACTCTTTCAAGCAGCAATCTATGATGTTCCAGCATCTATGACATATTCCACCCTTAAAGTTAACGGTAATGTCCACCCCTTCCTTAGAGAAGCCAATGTAAAAGCATATAAGCTTATTAAACTCCCAGATAGTACTACCAAATTGATTACTTTCCTCGAATCTTGAGACGTTTTTACCGCTTTAATTGAAAAGAAGATCAAATGGTTGGATCAGAATCTCAAATAGGCTCGCCATGCCACTCTGACGTCACTAGCAGGCAAGAGGAAACTAACTACTAACCTTTTCTTACCAAATTCTCATCAACTGAAGAAGAATCTGAAGGTTATAGCTTCCAGATCAAATGCCATACCTATTAAATCAAGATCTTCAAGTAAGAAGGCGCATTTCAATCAATCTAACAAAGAAAAGAAACTGAAAACCTCTCCTTCGACTACCACATACTGAGCATCTGAGTCGAAATACAGCAAGAAATCTTTATACGTAGAGATAAAGTCATTGAAGAAAACCTTGAAGAAGCTTTACCTGGACTGATTTCCTCTCACTATCAGCCGTTTCCTTGGCTCCCTTTGGATTTTTGGTGGACAGTTGGGTCAATATTTTGGGTGATAAAACTGTAGTTTTTTTCTGCTTGTAATTTGGTTTTTTTTTATTTTTTTTATTATTTTTTTTTTTATCGCTAAATAGTTTCTTTTGTTGTTAGTTTGTTAGAAATTTTCTTTTCTATTTTTTCATTTCCTAAAGTACCAACGTGTCTTTACATTCCATAGATCATGAGGCCTTAAGGCTAAGAGAATTGGTGTTTCACACATTGGTTACTCATGCAGGATAAATAGAGCAAGACAATACATATATGAAGTCTCTTTGTAGATGACAGGTGGTTTATTAATTACCTACAAGGTAGTCGGATAGTGAGCTTCTTACTGTTTTACATGTAACCCTGTTATACTAATTGCTTTGAATTAATAAATGCGTTGCTTTACCCCAAAAAAAAATAAACGTTTAAGACCAAAAGTTTGATTGTCATATTCACCTTTATTTTATTATATTGTGTAATTACAAAATTGCAAAAATATAATGAATTATAAAAAATTATTTCAGTATTAATAGATTAATCATTCATCTGAAAAAATACTGTCAACTATACGCCAATTTTATTTGCAAAATATTAAGTATTCAAAAGTGAAAGATAATAAATTTATATATTTAACTGTCATTACATTTTCAGCATTAGAAAATAATCATTCACTGGCTGCAGAAGTTGCTGGAATAGCTAAATATTTTTTTGATAATTCAAATAGAATTGGAAAATTTAATGCTTGGAATACCCACCACTTGAAAGGATAAATATCTACATCAACCTCTTTAATCATCATATATTTTTCAATTTCATCAGTTTGTCTTTCATAGTGATAATGATTTGCAAATATATTTCAAAGCAAAGTATTATTAACTTGTGGTTATGTGTATGATACTTGTTGAATTGTACCTAATTCTTGTTTTTTTTTATTATAAATTTCTTTCAAAAGATCTCTTGCTTGAATTTTTTGTAATTCATCTGCAAAATTTAAAGATTTGCACCTTAGATCCAATAAGGTAGCTAT
This sequence comes from Rhizophagus sp. LPA8_4_AMF, assembly GCA_021464525.1. Classification (NCBI taxonomy): domain Eukaryota; kingdom Fungi; phylum Glomeromycota; class Glomeromycetes; order Glomerales; family Glomeraceae; genus Rhizophagus; species Rhizophagus sp. LPA8_4_AMF. The sequence goes on from JADRCO010002666.1 coordinate 9,705, forward strand.
TATTCCTTCATCTTAAGGTACGCTTCAATAATAGTTCATTACTATATATAAAGCTGATTTAACTTTCTTAATTAGATCCTTACAGTCTTGTAGTATATTTATAAAAATTTTACGTCATTTTGAATAATCATCAGCCTCATCATCATTATCATCAGGATTCTCAATACCAATAACATCATCAAAGACTGTAGTAAAATTAGTGAGATCAATATCTTCAGGTAGAATTTAAAACTAATTTCATTTTTTAAAACCGGTTTGTATTAAAATTGTGACTAAGCATAATTTTATTAAGTTAATTCTAAACAAAATTGATTGCTTAGTTATGTTTAACTAATTACAACTTATCATCAATTTTATAGGCTAGTCCCAGCTATATTTAAATTTGGTCTAAACAATAAACCAAATATAAACCATTTTTTACAAATCAGTTCTAAACTCTATCTTCAGTTTCTATATTATAAGTACAACAAATTTCTTTCTTAATTTCTGTAATTGCATCATACATAAAACTTATTGTTACATATTTACTTCCTTTAAGAAGTTCAATTCCTGATACAAAAGGTTCAAGCACTTCAATTAACTACTTGATTGCCATCCATTCATCTTCACTAAAATTAATTTTACTAAGTCTTTTTTCATCTTTTTGTGTTGCAGGATCTGGATCTCTAAACATAATTACTGCCATTACATTAATATAATCACAAATTTTTTCCAGTCATTTTCAAGAAAGATAAGATGAATTCCAATAGTATTCATGTCAGAAATAAGTTGAAGATAATAATCATTTTCACTTAAATCCTAAATTTAATAAATTAATAAAAATAAAATTAATAAAATTTAAAATTAAATAAAAATTAATCAGTAATAAAATAAATTAAAAATGTAATAATTGATTATTAAAGTTTTACCTCATGTTGATTTACATTTTTCATACTTTTTTGAACTTCAACTAGCCTTTCAGTATGTTTTGATATAATAAAAAAATTAATTAGTCGTTTTGCTTTTGCAACTAACCTTTCAGTTAAAAGAAGGCTTTTTCTTATTACAAGTTACAAGGGGTGCCTTTTTTATTCTTTTTAGTTTTGCTCTTATTTTTTTGAAAGCTTTTTCTGATACTTGCATGAGCTGAGATTGTATCATATTCTTTTAATTGTTGGTTACTGTGTAAAAGGTCATGTGATTTGTAATTACTTATTTTTTATAAAGAACATATCATATTTTTAAAGTCTAGATGAAAAAAATGCATCATAATATGAATGTAAAGGATAAAATTGATCTTTTATGTGAGTTTATTTTATCTATTTTGCATGCATGTGTATATTAAATATGTTAATTTAAATAACAGATCAAAATTATATTTGGTTAGATGATGAGATAATATCAGATATCTAAATAGGGATTGGAATCGATTCTACTAAAATCGAATTAATCAAAAATCAAATCAAATCTATTTGATTCGATTAATCAAAACTAAAAATTAAATTCAAATAAATTAAGTTTTTTAAATTATGGTGTATCAAAAATAATCACACTATTCCTATAACTGCATCACAGTAAAAAAATTCTCATCAGAATTATCAGAAATACTTATAAAATTGATCAATATTAATTGCGCATAGATTATACATTACCGTCTAATCATAATATAAACAAGGCCTTTTACATGTTAACTTATGAGTAGAATAAGTTTCTCTTGGGTCAAAAAGGCTGTTGTTAAGATAATTTTTAGAAAAAACGTAAAGTTTAATTTCATAAATAAAATGCTGGCCAAAATTATAATTTTTGGCCAGAATTAAGTGGTATTATTAATAACTATGTTATGTTATCAAATATATAATATTTTTGTAAACTAGTAAAATAAAAGTTTAAAAAAAAAACATTTTATAGCATGATCAATATTGAAAATGACGTTTTTATAAAAAAAATCAAAAAAATATTTTTATACCATTTTTATTTAAACATTAAATATGACTTTTTATTGAAAAATGTTTTTAAATTTACTTAAAAATTTGTGCTGCGAAATCAAAAAATCACCGTGCAACAAAATATTTAAAACAAAATTATTTTGTGCTATTATATAAATTTGATTAGATTCGATTAATCGAATTGTCAAATCAAATTATCAAATTAAATCTTAGAAACGATTAAGTCGTGATCTGCCAGAGATTGGCACAAAATTACTATATAAATTTGGGAGAAATTTAAACAAACAATTAAATAATTTCAAATTCATCAATGTTCTAAAAAAGTAGTTTTTTGCGATTATTTCGTGATTGACTGGACTAATTTCAAACATCTTTTTTTTTATTTTGAAGAGGGCGTCGCAGGCTACAAAACAAAAAATGATCATCAAAATCCAATCACTAGATCACGAGTTAATGTGTTTAATTGTTTGTTCAAATTTTCCCCAAATTTATATAGTAATTTAGAGTAATTTTATACTGATCTCTGGTGGATCATGTCTTAATCAAATCTTAAATCGATTCTCAAGATTCGCTTTTCAATTGAATTAATTCCAATCCTTATATCTAAAATATCCATTAAATATCTGGATATCTGATGAATATCCAGATAAATTTAAATCTAAATTGAATGAATATAAATCCTGGATATCCTATGGATATCCACAAAATTAGGATAACAGATTCAAATTCTGTCCTAAAGAAACTAATTTACTATCAAAAGAACCCTGCCAATACAGTTAATTCGTTTATACCTTTGCTATAGTCATATTATCCTATATAGTCACTTTAGTTAAATGTTCCAAATTTTCATATATAAAATCTAACGTTTATAGTCACAAACTGCTTATAGTCATTATCTAATGCTCTGAATAAGTCAATTTGAGTTGAGTTAAAAGGTAACTTGTACTCAACTCAAAAAATTGGGTCAATTCGAGTCAAGTCAATATTATAAAATATTTTGAATTGACTCGAATCAATTCGAAAAAAAAGTTGATTCATAATCAACTCAAATCAGAAAAAGATCAACTCAAATTGACTAGAATCGAATGATCAGATTTGATTATCTGATTTTTTTTTATTTCTTCTGGTT
>JADRCO010002667.1:0-12753 GCA_021464525.1 Rhizophagus sp. LPA8_4_AMF
AAAAAAAAGATGGTCTGACCTCCCTTTTTTATTCATTGGAATGGTAACTCACTGATCTGCAACTTACTAATTAAAATTTCGTTTCCGATTCATTGAGTTAGGTGCTTGAGAACGCCCTAAATTGGTTAAAATTTTTTAGGCAAGATCGACCAAAATCGACTAACAAGCTGTAGTCGATTAAAGTTCGATTAAGTACATTCGATCTAAAATGTCATAAATAATTAGTATTTTATTAGTAAATTAAAAATTAATAAAAAATAAATATAATAGCTAGATTATATAAATTTTATACAGTTTTATACTTTCGCATTATTTATTTATAAGGAACTATCAATTTTACATATTATTACGTTAAAAGTGTTTATTAATACTATAAGCAGAGGTGACTTTCTTACTTGTCACAAAGAAAAATTAGCGATGTTACTATTTTAAGATTTTATCACGTTTATTTAACCAATTTTATCATTAAAACATGATTAATATTTTAATTGATTTTATTTATTCGAGTATTATATAATCGATTTTACCATGTTGCAAATTTATTCGATTATATGTTGATCGATTTTAATTATTTTAATTTTTCGAGTACTCGATACACAAAATTATTAGTCAAGTCACTTGACTTGATCAACCATGATCGATTTTAATTTAACAAGATAAATTGTAACGGAATGAAAGAAAGTCACGTAAGGCAAATTCTTTTCCAATAATTTAGTATTGGAAATTATACTAGAATTTACTCATACCTAATAATCAATCAATATGAATTCTTGATATAAATAATAATGCAGTGAGATATTGGAAATTTATGAACATTTTAATTATTATAGTTGTGATTTTGTTAGAAGACAGCATTCTTAAAAATTCTTGAATTCATTGGTCTGGTAGGCAGCAATTAATTCGTATATTTTAACATCATTCTCTTTGTAACTTTCAAATAAAATTCACTCGAATTCAAAAGTCAACCATGTATTAATTGATATTTAGCATTGTCCAATAATACCTTTACGTTATAGCATTCGAATTCAAATTTGGATTATCCACTTAAAAAAAAAAAAAAAAAAAAAAATTTGGATTATAAAAAAAAAATGTTTAATTGTGAAAATTCAAAATAAAATATTTCTTATGCCATTATTATTTTAAAAAAAGATAATTCTGAAGATTCATTACGTAGTACAAATTGAAATTCGAAAAACTGGATTCGGGCTTAACCCGGATTCCAAATCACATGCGCATATTGAAATAGTTTCGATATACCGGAGTTTACTAGTAAAGTCTCGATATTCGCTATAACGGATCAAATTTCTAACAAAAATGATCCGATATACCGTAGCACGTGATCATGAACCAATAATATTGATGCGGTAATCTTAATTTTGGCCAGAATTATAAAAATCTTAATTCTGGCTGGTTATATCTTCAATTATTTTCATTTTCATTTTCATGGCCTCTATGATTTAAAACTAAGTTGAAAAAATTAAATATAGTGTATATTAGTTTTAATAGTTTTATTAGCATAGGAAATTCTTAAAAATTCAGAATAATAGATTTTACTATATATCAAAATTTTTTCGCTTATACCGGATATCCCGGATATCCCGATAAACCGGATATTTTTAGTGGAACCGATAGATCCGGTTTATAGAATTTTACTGTGTATCACGTCGTTCTATGTAAGAAAAAAAGTCTATAGTACACCTTGTATTTTAATGTTTACAAATCATTTGATTTCCTAACGAAGTCTAGTATGGTTTACTTTATGATGAGATGAAAAAAAAATATATATAAAAGAATTCTTTATCATTATATACGTACGAGTCGTACGATTGTCAATCATAAGGCGCAGAAATATTTTTTTAGTACAGTGCGACATAGTACAAATTGTACAAAAGCTTTATAAATAAGGTTTCCAACCTTAAAATAGATATATTCTTTTTTTTAAAAAAAAAAAAATTTCACAACAAATGATGAGAGGATATTCATTAGAAAAAGATTTAAGATTATTAATAAATAATCAAAAATATAGTGATATAGAAATTATATGTGAGGATGAAAAGAAATTATATGGTTGTAGAGCAATTTTAGCAGCAAGATCCGAAGTATTTAACGGATTACTTTATAATGGGATGAAGGAAAGTTATGAAACCAAAATTTATTTTCCAAAGATTAATTCTTTTGGAATGGAGATTGTTATTGAATATATTTATACGGGATCAATTAAAGAAGAATCTTTAACAAAGGATAATATAACTGAGGCATTTTACGCCGCAGATTATTTTCAATTACCAGACCTTCAGGATTTTATTATAAAAGTTTTCAAAAATATATTAGAAAAAAATTTTTCACCGGAAATACTATCTATATTTGCAGGAAAAATGCCATTAACAGAAGATAACATTCTTTTAAATTTATTGGTTGAAGCGTTAGCTACTATTTCACTTAATACCATTGAATTCGGTCGATTATCTATTAAAGGTCTTCAATATCTTTTATATTGTACACATGAAAAAGAAACTCCTTTTGCAACCCCAGAATATGAAGTTTTTCGATATAGTGCTATTCTTGCAGCAAAACAAGTTTCTAATGATGCATGTAAAGCTCTTATGGAACAGTTGCCAACCATTGAACAAATAGAAAACTCTGTACAGGTAGAAAATAAAATTATTGCTGATCGTCAAAAAATTGCTAAAGAATTGGAACCTTTAATTGAATTTATTGATTTCAGACGAATTCAAGGTCCATTATTAGTTGATATCATTGAGCCACTAGTAGATATTATCCCAGCTAAAATTATTCTAAATGTATATCGATATAATACAAAATCAATTAATTCCGGTAGAAATTATATTCGAGGAGTACCCATATCAATTTATTCCAATTATGTTTGGGATGAGTCAGCATGTGGATCAAAACTTATTATTGAGGATAATGGAAAAGTTATTCAAGCACGAAATGACCTTGATTCACTCCATAGTGTTAGAGCTAAAATGATATTAGAAAATAATTTTATTTTTGAATGGGATGTAATTATTGAAAGAGCTTGTAAATGGTCTTGGGTTGGGGTATGTGCATCAGAAAATTTTGATTATGAAATTCCTGCAGGAAAGCAATCTTCTGGATGGGTATTAGGTTCCAATGGTAATTGTCGTAGTTCTGGAATTAACATAGGAGATTATTGCCCATCATTTGGAGATGGTACAAAAATTACTGTCCACCTAGATATGAATAAAAGAACTTGTGCTTTTACGGTCAATGGTACAAAGTATCCAGAAGTATCGATATGGAATAATTTACCATCAAGGCTTTATCCAGTAGTATCGTTGTATTACCCTGGTCGATTTCGGATTCAGCCTCATCAGAAGAGATTTTGATTGTAAAAAACCTTTTGATATTATTTTGCAACTATAATGAAATATTTAAATTCGTGGTCAAATTACTAATATTGTTTTAAATTACCAGAATATACTACGAAACACGATTGGTTAGGGCGTTCAATGTTTATATTTTAATGTTAAAATAATGCATAAAAAATTAATTGATTAAAATGAAAAGATGATAGCAATATTAAACATGAAATTTTTATTTTCTAAATTAAATAGATCCAGACACTTTCTGACCACTGGGAGGTTGCTCGAAAAATTATTATTCAATATACTGATTCTATATAATGATAAATCATTTAAAACTCAACATAACAATAAAATTTTACTTTTCCACACGCAAACGTATCGGATTTTTCAAAAATTTTGATCCTAACATATTGTTATATCGCAGTTTGACTGTACCACCTAAAAATTTAATAAAATTAGCTGATTTTCATTAATTTATGTAATGTCAATCTATTTTGATAATAAAATTGGGCGTAAATAATTAATTCTCATTGTAACCAGAATATCTAGAATAAATATATGTCAAAAATCGATAATATTAGAAAGATTCGATTAATAGTTGAGAAATCTACTTTAAAATTGGTAAAGTTAATGACATCGAAATTCATAATTTTAAAAGCAGATTTCTCTAATATTTTGAAAATAAGACATTATTTTACTCTGGCTGTTCTGGTTAAAAAAGTTGAAATTTTTTTCATACAATTATATTATTAATATAATTAAGTGAAAAAAATGTATTAAAATAGGTTTTTTATTGCAACATTTAAATGAAATTTATTTAAATCCAAAAGTCAAACAAATATTAGTTGTTATCCGGTATTTAATAATTGGTGATGGTTAAAATATCATGTGTATCAGGTAAAGGTTAAAAAAGTTTGATGGTTACACCGGATAAATCACTCATTCGGCACAAAGCACCGAATAACTAAAGGTAGCTTGTGATATTGGGTAAATCAAATTTGATTGGTTGATCCTGAGCTCCGTAGTGCCGAATAACTATTATATATCATTAATATAATTGGAACATTTTGAAATATTTTCTGATATTACTTAAATCAAATTATTTCGAATTTGAATACTAAAGTGTGGATCAAAAAACTCATTGAAGATAATGAAAAACTGGAAAAGTTGCACCGATATAATTTGCGACTAAATATTAACTAAAATGACGAATAGCGTTAGTTCATATTTTTTTTCATATACGAGCTAAATAGAATTTTGATTATCTAATTATAATCGTATCTTTTTAAAAAAAAATAAAAATGTTGATTAGATGTTGTTGTGTTTAATCGGTATAACTTTCTAATTTCTGCTTACTAAATTTAAAAAAAAATAATAACAATACGCCCGATTTGCATAATCTTTTTATCCAAATTCTTTCGGTTTGTAAAATACAGCTAATTTGAATAATAAACAAATTATGGTCATCATCGGAAAAAATTTTTTGTTATTATTTTATGAAAATTGCATAAAAAGCAGAATCTGAAATTATTACATAATGTGTAACAAACCAGAAAGACAATTTTTTTGCTTTTTTTCATACTGTGCCTTATATTAAAAAAAGGACAAGAATCAATTATATATTTTCAGCTTCAATTCATGCAGGGGGTTTTTTTTTGGTGTCGCCTCATTAATACAGTACGAAAATCGGAGGCGAATACCAAATTCTATTTCGTCAATTAAAATAATAAATAAAATAATAGTTTATCATGTTAACTATTTTTGATCTTTCAAAGAGAAAATTTTTCGTTCTGATGAGCTTTTACGGTATATTGCATATGCATGCAATCTGCATTATGATCACCATCATGTAAACGTCAAATATATATGGTTACTTTCACCCTAACAGTTACGTAATAAAGAATGTAATATTTAATTTTTATTATTGTAAATTTCTGATTTGAGATCTTGATGTCACCACAGCAGTACCACAGCTATTATAAATTAATTGGCTTTTTAAAAATTACATGTGATATAATTAATATACCTGCTTCATAAGAAAAGGTGATTCCGACTTTATTAACTAAAATGTTTAAATGTTATAAAACGTGACTTTTAGTGATGTGTATGAAGAAGCGGCAACTTTATTATATTGGCAAATCTAAAAATTTTTTTATTAAATTAATAAATCGATAATTTTCATATAAAAAAATTTTTTTAACCATGTATATTTTTAGTTCGAGCATATATATATATGCAGTCAGACGAAATCTATATTTAGAATATCTGCTTAAAACCAAATATGCGGTAGATCAAAAACATTAAACATAAAAAGCTGATTTTTTCTAAATTGATTACCGATCCGCCGTTTTTTTTAAGACAAGTTCTTAAATTTTAGATATCTGGTGCATTACATGAATTAATAAGTCTTTATTATGATGAAAACGGAGAAATGAATTCATTCGTGTCAATGTAAGGTTTCTTATCTCAAAGTTACAAATTGTATGGTTATACAAACTGGTGGCTACACACGTTTTGAAATAAGGTTTTCTTTGTTAAAAAAAAAAATATATTATTTTTTTTTTTTGGTAATAACAAATAAATAAATAAATAAATAAAACAAATAAATAATAAATAAATTTCAAACAAAATACAAAATTAAAAAATTAAAAAAAGAAAAAAAAGAAATTTTATAATTAAAAAGATGTCTTTACCTAAATCAACTAATAATAAGATAATTAATAAATTAAATTATCGGAGAAGAAAGGATGAACGCAATAATTTTAGAAAGAATCTGTCTTTCTTTAGTCCCAGAGATGACACACGTGATTTATTATCAAGTGCAAACAATGATTCTCTTTCCAAAAAGGAACGTTATCAAATCGCGATTTGTCAAGATGGCAAACTTGCTGTAACATTCGATACAGGTAAAAATTCATTTAAAAATTTATAAGTTTGTGTAATGTTTTGTTTATTATATTATTACTGGGTAACACAGAGAGCCTTTGAACAACGCCCCCCCCTCTCCTTTAATTATAATACTAAAATAAGCTCTTTCTTTTTTTTCCTTTTTTTTAAAAAAAAAAGCAAACCTTCGGATTAGAGTATTAGAAAATACAGATCATCGTCAATTCAGATTATCTAAAAAAACAACTTCAGAACATAATCAAAACAATCAGAACGATCAGGATGAAGAAGAAATTACCAAAACAATCGCTTATTTCAAAATAAACGAAAATTTAGATATTGCCAAGTTCTATGACCAATATACTCGATGCACTAAACGAGAAACTGGCATTAACGATAATGATACGGTCAACGGATATAGATGGAGTTTAGATATATCAAATGTACAAAATTATTATCAAGACAAATATTTTATCTTTATTGCTGTATCCCGCATACATGTTAGTGAGGATATGAAAGGAAAAGTGAATACTGATACAAAATCTGATTATAAGAAAAACACTATAAAAAAAAGATATGAAAGAATTAATGAAGATATTAGACTTGATCTGTCAGGAACATCACATAGTAAATCAAATGAAACTAAAAAAGGAACAGCAGTATACCGTCTTAAGCTAATAAAGGAAAACAACAACTTTATTCTTGATTTGTGTCCCGTAACTTATTATTATTCTGGTAGCGTTTCAGGAATATGTAAATTTATACAAAATTTTGACGATAATCACAATATTATCGACCAAAATAATTATACTTTAAAAAGATTTATAGTATTGAACTTTAACGGAATATATAATTTTGAGTATGATTTTGATTATAGAAGTCTCGATTTAAATACAAGATTTGATTACCCAAAAAGTATTGAAAATGAACTACAACATTGGCATAAAGAAAATTTGGAAGACTGTATGGATAAGCTTCTTGCGTGTCTTTATGATCAATATTTCTTGGTCGAACAATATAAGAATAATGTACAAGCGCTTGAAGGTAAAATACCATAATTAATATTATTTATATACTTTGAATTTATATTAACGTAAAATTATAGTTTATGACCTGGTAGAAATGAGCTTAAAAACTACTCCAAAAAGAGTCGAAAAAGATAAGCATGGTAGAAAGTTTAATCGTAATACTTTTTCAGTCAGTAAACTACAAATTTGTTTTACTCGGGGAATTAATTCTGTGAAGTAAGTTTGTTTTTAGTTGTTCAATTTTGTCACTATTTATTCATTTATTTTTTTTTTTTTTCATTCGAATTAAATTATCAATTAGGTTGTACTTAATGGAGAATGGACTGGAGGTCGTATCAAAAAAATTTGGTGAATTAGAAAAAATTTATTCGCTAGAATTCATTGATAGTGATGAAAAATTACTTATAATAGGCGAAAAAGAGAATCAAGTGACGTTTGTGATCTGGGATATCTATAATACTGTAAACGCCACACCGATAACATTAGAAAATTTTTCTATCGTAGATCTTGATCTTGACAATCGTTTAGCTAGAGCTTCGGGAAATATTTTACACGTTGATGAAGTTGGAAGGGTTACATCAGTTCTTAAAAAAATTGAAAATAAACTAAAGCAAAATACACCAAAAAATGCAAAAGAAAATTTTGAAAAATATAAAAATAAAAAATTAGGTGAAAAACCTGATGGAAAAATGGATGAAAATCATACGATACACTATGATGAAGGATTTGATCCGATAGTTATTGATAAAGAACCTTGGGTGATGGATGAGTATGAAAGAAATTCTTATTGTCTTTATCAAAAGAAAGAAAATACAAGAATACAAACTTTGCAACTTATAGTTGGAAGTTCCACGGTTCAAATTTGGCATCAAGTCCGTGATGATAGTAAGCCTAAAGATGAACTTTCTAACAAAGGAGGACCATTTCTTGAATATATATGGGCGAATGGTATTCCGATAAATCAAGAAAGGAAATCAACAAGATTAAGAATTGGAGAGTTCAAATATAAACCAAATGATGGATCAAGTCATATATTAGATGATTTTTATTTGAAAGTTTATTGGTATGAAAGAGCTTCAAATGTGAATTATGAAGGGAAAACAGAAGAAGAAATTAGAGAGATGGAGGATGAAGAAATAGAAAAAATGGAATGTAATAGAAAAGAGAGAAAGGAAATGGGAAAGGATGAAATCATGGAGGAGGATGAAATTATGGAAAAGGATGAAATTATGGGAAAGGATGCAATCATGGAGGAGGATGAAATTATGGAAAAGGGTGAAATTATTATGGAAATAAAAGAAAAAGTAATTCAACGGAAAGATATTATTGAAAAAGTTGGTGCGGTAAGACGCGCTTGTAGTGCATTGGAACATCTTAATAAGCGCAGAAGTTTTCTTGTGACTAATTACATTAAAATACACCAGGTAGGTTGATTATAATTTTATTTATTCATTTTTTAAACTTTTTTTTTTAGGAAAAATAGAAGGGTAATTAAAATTTCTTTTTAATTAAAAGCATGAGGAAATGACAATGTATATTCAACATATAGTCTGGAGGTTTGCTAAATTTAAGCCTGAGGAATTTAAATTGTTAGACGTTCGACATAACGTCATAAAAAAATTAATTCTTGGTGATTGCAATCATTTAATAAAACTTATATTATTTGGAGACAAAAGCAATAAGGATAATGAAAATGAAAAAAAAGAGGAATCCGTAATCAGACATATACCAAGGAGCGTATCATGGCCAGGAAAAAATTTTTTAAGAGATGATGACCTCCAATTTGATGGTAATGGTCTAGGACTAGAAGATAATGATGAAAAGCCAAAAAATGATATGGAATTAGCAATTTATTGTTACAAGGGTAAATGAAACTTATGGTGTAACTTTATAATTTATATCCATCATTGACCAATAACTCAATTTATACTTATAGGTCGTGAACTCAAAGATACTGTTGTTGTTGCTTATCTCTTGGAATATTATTCTAGTCATGCAACAGATTATGCTGGTTGGATGAGTACTGTGTCTAAGGCATTACCTTTATTATTTAAATATAACTACGGTTCATTTTTTTTTCAATTTTTATTTTTTATTTTTCACACTTCAACATGATTTATGATATTTACAATTTTTATTTTATAACATAGATGATTATGCAAGAAAGCTATTTCGTAAAGAATGTTTTGCAAATCAAGATTACTTTTCAGCACAAGATCCTTATAATATTATTCCAGTAGAATATCAAGCGAAACGTAACCATAACATTAAATTTAGAGCATTTAGAATAGACAAACTGCAATCTGACGAGTATAAATGGTACAATAGAATTGGAAAATTATTTGATCCTTTTAAAAAAATGCGCAAAGTCATTGAAGATTTTGATAATTACCTTGAGAAGTCGCCATTAGCTTTAAGAGTTGTTCCACTTCCTGGGTTTACCATAGATAGAATTCCACAGAAAAATGTAGAACAAAATTATAGATTAAAAATTGCTTTAAATATTTTTTTGTTCTTATTTATACCACGATGGTACAAAATTAGTCGAGATAAAAAGAAACTGTTAAGCCCTTTTTCTAGGGTGGTGCGATATGAGAACAATGATGATATGTATGACAATCCAGCAACCGAAGCGGTTATTGATTTTCGTTGGCAACAAGCAAGAAATTTCTTCTTCTTTCTTTTTCTTCGATTTCTTGTTTTCGCTTTTTGTTTCATATTTATTAGTTGGGGATATTTGAATCATGAAGTTATAAGTTGGAAATTTCGAAATTTTTTAGTTGCATTAATTTTCATATTTTATTATTTAGCAGCATATTTACTCGCTACTGAATCAATACAGTTGTATTTTCACGGACCTAGAAAATATTTTGGTGATATTTTTAATAGTTTTGACATATGTTCCATTTTGCTTCCCGTGATAGTAATGTCAAAAATGCTTCAAGATTTTAAATTTTCTGATGGCTTTGCAAGTGTCGAATCAATTGATATGGGATTGATGGTTGGGACGTCATTCTCGATTTTCTTTCTTTGGATCGAATTTGTATGGTTTTGTTTTACAATTTTTTGTTCTTTATATATAATATAATATTAACAAGTGATTCATAATAATTTAGGTTTTATATCTCCGTCTGATATCAAGTAAATATAAAATTCAACTTTATTTTAAAAAAGTTTATTACTATCAAATTAGTAATTAATTATTTTTTATTTTATTTTATTTTTTTTTTTAATTGATTAGAAATTGCCAAGTATATTTATTATGTTATATATATCATCAAAAACATATTCCCATTTATTTTGTTTATGTTCATTGTAATAATTGGATTTACACACACAATGTATAATCATTTCAATTTTTTTTTTTTTTTTGATATCATATTTAAGTTTATTTAATTAATAATAATTTTTTAATTGTACATATTTAGGTTTATTTTACTTAAGAATCCCAAAATTAATGTAAAATCGGATACATTAAGTGGAACTGCTACAAGTATAATAAATGATGAAACATTATTTAATGTTACACTTGAATCTGATTATGATGCTAAAGATAAAAATGATAATCCATTTTCATCCTTTTCTACGGCAATAATGGCTGCATATTTTTGGTTGAATGGTGATATGATTCAAAGAGATCATTTTGACTTTTGGGCTGTTGATTTATTTACTTTAATTGCTAGCATTTTTATTGTAACAGTTTTACAAAATATGTTGATTGCTTTCATGAGGTAAGTTGTTATTATCATTATTATTAATTTGTAAACGTGATTTTATTTATATATTATTTATTTATTTTATTTTAGTGGAGTGTATGAAAGAGCAGAAACTAAGGGTAGACAATCTTTATTAAGATTTAGAGCAAATCAAATAGCAGATTATGAAGCATTAGAACATTTTCATTTTTGGCCTAATGAGCCTGAACCAAAATATATTTATTATATTGGACAATCTAAAAATTTTCAAGAATGGTATCAAAAAAGAAAAGATGATCAAGGTGAAATTTATAAAGATTTTGAAGAAAAATCTACAATTATCACTCAAGCTTTTAAAGATGTTGATTTTGATGAAACTTCAATTTGGAAATTTGATGATAATAATTCATCTGATACCAAAGGTAAAAAGAAAGAAGATTCTACTGATTCTACTATAGAGTTATCAGAAATAATGAAAGAAAAAAATTCTCAAGAAAACTTTTTAGGAGAGATTGATAAAAGAATTAATAAAATAAAAAAAATGAGTGATGATATTCATAATTTATTTAATGAAATATGTATTAAACTTAATAATCTACCCCAAAATTAATGAACAGTATATTGTGTAGTATTGGCAATATGTAACATATTTAATTTTTGTAAAAAGAAAAAAAATAATTTATCGCATTAGTAATTTTTCATTTATTTGTATTCAAAATAAGAATTTTTTGGTATTAAGTACGAGAAAGGGGAAGGGTGAGGGGAAAGGATGAGAAAGGGGAAAGGGAAGGGAAATATAAGTAAAAATAATCAAAATATTCCTTTAATACCTGCTGACTAGTGTAGCAGAAAAGCTGGTGGTTCGATCCCTTTTTTTGATATAATACCCGGTTAAAAAGTATCCGATTAAAAACTATCCGGTTTGATTCGGAATCCATTAGATATTAGGCGATACAATAATAATAAAATTGGGTTCATATCCGAAATTAGATTATACGACCTGGCTACCCAGGTTTTTCTTTTTTTAAAAAAAAAATTTACCTAAATAATGTTTTTTTTTTTTGAAGTTTCAAATTTTAATCCATAGCCAGATTCCTATAAGAAAAAAATAAAAAAACAGTAGAGACTTATGTTGGAATATATCAGAAAATTTAAATTACGAAGGCTTTGCAGTAAATCATCCTACCGGATGGGTATTAGGTACCAATGGTCATTGCCTTAGTTTTAATAGTGAATTATATTTTTGTCCGTCATTTCACAAAGATGCTGCAAAAATTACTGTTCACCTAGATATGAATAAACATTAAGATACCTGGTCGATTTCGAATTCAGCCTCATCAGAAAGTATTTGATTGTAAAAAGTCTTTTGATATTATTTTATTGACTATAAATAAAAGATTAATAATGTTGATATCGTGGCAAGCATGTGGGGAATCTTTTTCATGACCTTATTTGATTATAATATACCAGAATTAAAATTAAATATCGGAATTAATGTAAAATTGTAAATTAAAAAGAAATAAAACAAATAAAAGTTTTTTTTAAAAAAATTTTAAATTACAAAAATAAACTGCAAAACGCGATTGGTTAAAGTTGTTAATTATCGTCACCATTATCTCTTTATTTCAAATTTTCAATTAATAAATTTTTTATTTAAACATTAAAATATAAGATATTAAACATGAATTTTTTATTTTCTGGGTTAAATGAATAATAAAATTCGTGAATCATTAGTCCGAAGCGTTAGCTGAGGACTATTTATCGTACTGAACTAGCAAAATTTGTTTTAACCCC
>JADRCO010002668.1:0-12751 GCA_021464525.1 Rhizophagus sp. LPA8_4_AMF
TCGGATGATAACCTATTTATATACTACTCGATCAGTAAATAACTAATACTTATAAATAATTTAATTAACTAAATTCTTTATTTATTTTTAGTTGGTAAGTTATAAGTTATTTATTTACATATTTACTATATGTAATTTAAACTAATCAGATTCTTTATTTAAAATTTATTTGGTTATTTATTTTAGAACGTAAGTTATAGGCTATTTATTTAATTTTATTACTTCAATTTATATATTGTTTATATACTGTATAACTAAAATACAATAACTAAATTCTTTATTTAAAAAAATTTCTGATAATTTATTTTAGAACATAAGTTATAGGCTGTTTTTTAATTTATTCTATTATTAGATATTTATATAGTCAATATATATGTAATTTAAATTAACTAAAATTATTTGATAATTTATTTAGAACGTATGTTATAAGATTTTTGTTTAATTTTATTATTACATACAGTGACACCTCTCTAAGTGCACCCTCTATAAGTGCACGCACTATATAAATTCTCTTTAAGTGCACGGTAGGCCTGGTCCCAACTTATATGAGCTCTTAATATTTTACTCTCAATAAATGCACACCCTTTCTAAGTGCACATTCTACTATTTTTTTACTATGGTCCCAAGGGGGGTGCACTTAGAGAGGTGTCACTGTATTTATATAATATTTATATATAATTTATATAAAATTTAAACTTACTAAATTTTTTATTTTTCTAGTGGGTAAGTTACAAGTTATTTATTTATAAATTTGCTATATAGTAAATTATATAATTTAAACTAATTAGATTCATTATTTAAAATTTTTTTGGTAATTTATTTTAGAACGTATGTTATAGTTAATTATTTAATTTTATATTTATATATAATTTAAACTAATTAAATTTTTTAACTAATTATACAGGAGGTAAATTAAGATTTAATTTTATTATCATATATTTATATATAATTGAAATAACTAAATTATTTATTTAAAAAATTTTTGGTAATTTATTTTAGAACGTAAGTTAGAAGTTATTTATTTAATTATGTGTTCATATATAATTTAAACTAATTAAATTCTTTATCCAATAATATAGGAGGTAAATTATTTATGTAATTTTATTATTATATATTTATATAATCTTTACATAAGCTAATTAAATTCTTCATTTAATAACATAGGGAGTAAGCTATTTATTTGGTTTTATTGTTATTTATTGTATATTTTATATAATTTGAACTAACTGAATTCTTTATTTAAAAATTGTCTGATGATATACTTTAGAACGTAAGCAATAAATTATTTATTTTAATTCCTACTATTTATATATTGTAATTTAAACCAACTAAATTATTTATTTAAAATCAATTCATTTTAGAACGTAAGTCATAGTTATTTATTTATTTCTATTATTGCATATTATGTAATCTTTATATACAATTTAAACTAACTAAATACTTTATTTAAAAAATTATTAATAATGTAGGAGGTAAGTTATTTATTTAATTTTATTATTAATATTATATAATATGAATTTTTAAACTAACTATATTTTTATTTAAAATTATTGAGGATTTATTTTACGATGTAAGTTATAAGTTATTTATTTAAATTTATTATTACATATTATTTATATAGTAATTTGAATTAATATTTAAAAAAATTATCTGATAATTTATTTAGTTGGTAAGTTAAGTTATTTTATTCTATTATTACCTATTAATATATAATCTAAACAAACCAAATTTTTTATTTGTTAAAAAATTATTTATAATATGTACGGTGAATTATTTGTTTAACTTTATTATTATATATACATTTGTATAACATTTACATATAATTTAAACCAATTTATTATTTATTAATAATATATATAGTTCGTAAGTTATTTATTTAATTTCATTATTATATATTTATATTATTATTACATATAATTTTAACTGATTAGATACTTTACTAAAAAATTATTTGATAAATAATACAAATAATTTTTTTAGAATGTAAGTTATGAGTTATTTTATTATTATATATGATATATTAACATGGATTAATAATTTTTATTTAAAAAATTTAGATTGTTGTAAGTTATTGTTTATTATTATATATGCAATACCTACTTATAAAAGTTTAATTAACTGAATTCTTCATTTAAAAAATATCTGACACTTTATTAGTTGGTAAGTTATAAATTATAGGTTATCACTATATATTACAAAAGCTAATATAATTTATTAATATCTTCTTAATTAAATATTAGAGTGAGTATTAATTTTTTTAATTTCAAATTTTAATATTAATTTTAATATTAATTTTTAATTGATTAATTTTTAGATTTGGAAGAAGTGGAAATGCAATTTTGGACAAATTTATTTTTGTAAAACGTCTAAAATGGATTCCTTATTATAAATTTAAAGGAGTTGAATATCTTGATGAAGGAGGGTTTGGCACAATATATAAAGCTTTTTGGGTAAAAGACAATGAAGAAATAGCAGTAGCTCTTAAATGTTCCAGTAATTTGAATAAAAATTTGGAAGAATTTTTAAATGAAGTATGATAAACTAATACATAATTTATTTATTTTTTTAGTTTAGTTATTATAATTTATTTATTTGTACTAATTGTAAGTATATAATGATATTTTTATAGTGGGAGTCTCATGAAAGATGTTTGGAATCATCTGAAATTATTAATTTATATGGATTCACAAAAAATCCAGTTACTTTGAAGTATATGGTAGTAATTGATTATGCCAACAGAGGTAACTTGAGAGTAAATTTAAAAAAAGTAATTAATAATAATTGGAAACAAAAATTATACATGTTGTATCAGATTATTTCTGGGCTTAATGAAATACATAAGCAAGAACTTATTCATTGTGATTTCCATGATGGCAATATTTTAAATCACTATAATAAAAATGATGAAGAGAAAAAAGAAACAAATATTTTATCCATAATAATTGACTCATTATTAGTAGTTTTATGTAATATCATATTGATTGTATTCAAATTTAAAGAAAATGATGAAGAGAAAGAAGATGATGAAGAGGAAGAATATAGTCACCCTTGTTTGAATTCCCCCTTCACACAGTGGATCAAGGATGATGATGAAGAGGAGAAAGAAAATGATGAAAGGAAGGATATTCCATTTATGATAATTGATATTTTGAAATTATTATCATTAATGATTTTATATTTCATATTGATGCCATTTAATTATGAAAAAGAGGAGGAAAATAAAGAAAAGGAGAAAGATGAAATCTATATCAGTGATTTAGGATTATGTCAATCTGTAAAATCTTCTTTAAAAAAAGGCGATATTTATGGTGTTATACCATTTATGGCACCAGAAGTTTTAAGAGGTAAACTTTATACTCCAGCCAGTGATATATATAGTTTTTCTATGATCATGTGGGAATTTACATCTGGAGTTTCACCATTCAACAATAGAGCACATGATATTCAACTTTGTTTGAGTATTTGTCAAGGTGAACGCCCTGAAATTATTAAAAATACTCCACAATGTTACATACAATTAATGAAAAAATGTTGGAATGAAGATCCATTAAAAAGACCATCTTCATTAGAAGTGAAAAATATTATTGAAAATTGGATTTTCCGCCCTTCTTATGAAATTAATGAAGAATTAATAAGCAACATTATGGAATTTATAAATGCACCAATTGGGCATAATAATATTATCACTAAGTCTCATCCAAAAGCATATTATACAAGTCGCTTGCATAAATTTACTAGTGAAAATTTGAATGAAATTCTAGAAAGTGAAGATTCACGAGAATACTATACAAGTCCTTTAATAATTGAAGAGTCGAATGAAATTGTAGCAAGTGAATGTTTGGAGTGTGCTATCCTCGGGTATGTGACATATACAAAAAAGTAATTTTTGCAAATTATTTATTTAAATTAATCTATTTATTTTATTATTGTATTAAAACAGATGAAAATTTTTTAGTCATTTTTGTGAAATTTTTTTTAAATTTTTGATACTTGATATTGAGTAGGCATTCCTTTATAAGAATTATTATAACACTAAGGTTAGAGTAGTAAGATATTTTACAAATTTCTTAGATTGTAATTTAAATAATTTTAGATTTTTTATTATATAGAATTATTTAAACACTAAGACTAGAGTAGTAAAGTATTTTACAATTTCTTAGTTTGTAATTTAAATAATTCTTTTCTTGTAACTTATCCAATTATTGAATATAAATTATAAATTTGATTTATTTACAATATCTGAATACTGTACAGCCCTATAAAAAATCTGGATACGTTTCTGATAAGGTTTTTATATGAATTTTTTATTTGGAAAAAACAAATCATAATAGTCCATTGAAAAGATAAGGAAAAATACACATTTCCGACTCACTAAAAACACTTCGTTTGCATGATTTGTACTGTATATAGAATTTATATGATTTGTTTGTGATTTTGTTATTAAATTTATTATTTAATTCGGCTAAAATTATAAAATAATATGGTCAAATTTATAATTTAATTTCGGCTAAAATTACACTTTAATGAATTTAAATGATTTATTAAAGTATTATAAAAATATATACAAAATAAAGAATATACGAAGGAAAAATCATTCTTTATAATTAATTACTTTTCTTTGTTTTTCTTTAGGCACTTCTAACTCTAATTTTAACATTATAAATTAATATTTTAAATAATGGATGTAATAAATAAATTAAATTAAATTATAATTTACATACCCTTCTTATTCAGTTCACATTTTGATACTGCCTTTTTATTATTAATTTCTATAACTAACCGTATCTATCTAATAAAGGATTATACGCGATACAAATCTGATTTTATAATAAATAACTAAATTCCCTATAAAAATAAAATCTCGATTACGCACATTACCCAATCCTAAAACCAGCACACAAAATTCAACCTAATATTCTCCACCAATCTACAAAAATAAAATTAGTATATTTGGTTTGTTCTAACTTGACCTAGAAATTGAATCACACTATGACACTAGCGCTAATCCACGACCTAAACTAATTTACTAACTGCTAAGCTAAAGTAAAAAAAAAAACGGCTAATGTATGAAAAAAAAATTAATACGGTAGTATCACGTGACTTTGACGCTTCTAGCGAACCAATCAAAACTCGGTCACGTGATCCATGATGGCTGTTGTATTTGCAATAAGCAATGTGATTGGTGGAATTTGATGAGCGTAGCTCAGCAAAATTCACTGATCATATTCTTATTGTAAATAAATGTACATGTAAGGCACGATAGTGCCGCAGTTACGAGGTCACTTTGTGCCGAGTAACTGTTTTATCAAGTTTACATAATGGGTATTTTTTTTAAACAACTTAGTAACTGGTTGTAATAACAATAACATAAATCACCAATTAGTAAATGTCTGATAATTACATATTATTGTATACCCATTAGGATTAATGCGGTATATCAATATCTACAGAATATTGATCTCTTAAATTCCCGCATAATCCTAATTGATTATACAATAATTAATGTTATTTTATGAAATTTGATGTATTGTACATACAGTATTATATAAAATGCGGGAGAAAAAAAATGAGTATATTCGGAAAATTTACCCTAAGAAAATTTTCAGTTTTGTAACTACACCAAACTTATACATATCAGATTAGTTATTTAGCATTTGGAAATAATTTAATAAGGATTTTTTTAATAATGAAAGTCAATTGGAAATTTTAAAATCTATTTAATTTTAGTCCATTGTGAGTTAAAGTATTTAAATGATTATGAAAAAATGACCACTATTGCTTGCTTTATGCATGCCAGCCGCAACTTAATTAAATTTTTAATTTTTTATACTGTTTATACTCTATACAAATCCTGATAACTAATCTACCCAATTTATAACATACCACTTTAAAACCACAAAGATTTACCTATACCACTTTTTTTGCCCCACACTTATTCAATAAAACCTGGTTATTACCTACTACCTTTCTCAAATTTATCCCATTTTAGATATAATTGTCCGGGACCCCGTGGTCCTCATAGTCGGGTCCTCATACTGTACATACAGTAGCTCATCGTCTAAAAATGATTGGATATTTCTAATAACAACTTTTTCATTAATTATAATATGGATTCGTTTGTTATTATTTTTTTATTGTGAAACGTCTTCTTACCAACCCTTAAAATGAAATATTGATGGCTTTTCATTGTTTCACGGGGTGCATTCAAAAAGAATTAAAATATATACCGTATTTTGCGGCTAGTAAGCACCCCCGAAAATAGCACCCCTGGCCAGAATTATGGGGATTTTGGCCGGCATTAAGTGCAAAAAAGGTGCTTATATACCGCAAAATACGGTAAATTATTAGTTTCTGGTGGAAAAAAATATACTATCTGAGATCTATTGAAAGTTACAGTTTTAAATAAATTGATAGAATTTCATTATATGTATTATATGTACAATGCCCGGTAATAAGTCACACATGAACTAGCGTATTAGATTTTCTGTATTCATATTATCATTTATTCTCATCAAGGAAATTTTTTTAGCCACAAGTCTAGTTCAAATTTGTTGACAAATACAATACACTATAAAGTTGATAAGACAATGATGCCAGTTCGTTTATTAACTTTTAGAAAGAGATACAATGTCGTGTTTAGTTTTAGTCAACAGTTATCTTACACGAAACACGTAGTGTCAGAAATAAATAACAAGTTATATTATTAACCTAGTAAAGTTCTGTCAAAATTTTATGTCATTTGCATTCCGTGATCTAGTAAGGTAGTAGTAAGGTCCTCAGAAAACTATATAAAAAAATGGTCATTAATTTGCAAGCTTTTTGGCCACATCTGAGATATTCATACCTTAATTGCATATTGTCTCGTTCATGATTTAATGTTCTTAATAATTTTCTTCAAACTACTTCAACGAGTTCAGGCTTGGAGTAAGAAAAAAGTTGAGTTACTGTGCTTTATTTTTTAAATCAAAAAAACTACATTAGTCAAATACGGTCAACTATACGACCGAAATAGTAATTAATAAATACTCGTGATAATTACTCATGAGAATTTTTTTATGCCATCATTTCTTTCGCTACTGATAAACTTATAACAAGCTATCGATTCTATTGAGTCTATTTTATCAGTCATGATGAGGTTTTTACAATTATATATATACCCTCAAAAAAAGTCCTTCAACTTTTTTTTTACTTTATTTTTTAACCTACATTTATTCACTCTTTTTAGCAATATCATCAAAATGGAAACATCATTCAACTGTTACGTTATAAGTTCTTCTGACACTTTTGCAATTGACATTTACAATGAAGGAGGTATAAGATACGCCATACTTGGCAACGATAAATATAAGCTTAACGTTTTCAAGGTTGGAAATATCTTGAATTTTATCTGTAATAGGAATAAGGTTGATGTTTCTGTCATGCGTGAACTGAAACTCTGGAAAGAAAATGTCAAGAAAAGCGAGATCAAAGATAAAAATGTTTCTACCGAAGAAGACGTTGAACAAAAACTTTACGGAAAAGAGATGGGACCTGAAAAACTGTTTGGAGAAGATTTTCAAGATGAATTAAATAATTAAAATTTTAAAGTGTCTAACATTCACGCCATCACCATCATCCCCACCACTGGTAAGTGTTTCCCAATGTTCTACCTCAGGATCAAGAACGTGATATACAACCTTTTGATAGTCGTTGTTTTCTAACTTGTGCACCCATATTTTTATACACAGGATCTCCTTATGTTAAAATTGATAATCACAAAAAATGATGAATGATGAAGAATTTTCGCAACTTTGGATGAATTTAAAAAACGCGAAAGTTCATGATGATTTTCTCTATTTCGGGGATCCTAAGGATTCAAAACCATATATTTTATCTGCAATTGCTATATTCATTTATGTAAAATTGTTTTTGATAAGTCAATAAGAAGATTGCGAATTACAGGAAACCCAGGAATTGGGAAGACGTTTTTAGGCTTTTATTTCAGTTATTTCATCTACTTGCATCAGAAGGAAAAACTGTTGTATATCATAAAGTTGACAATAATCCACTTCTATTCTATGATAATAAAGTCTTTTTCGCTGAAAATCTTTGACTATCTGTGTAAAGAAGATACCTGGTATATAGTAGATGGTCAACCTCCGTTTAATTATATTGCTAAGACAATTCTCTTGTGTTCGCCTCAGAAGAGTCATTACAAAAACTTTGATAAGAGGGAAGGGGGGAGGGGTAGAAGTACGATACATGCCAGTGTGGAATTTTGATGAGATTGAATAATGCAGGGACAAGATATTCAATGGTCTTGAGAAAAGTTATGTTGAGGATTTGTTTTTGAAGTGGGGCAGAATTCCTCGTTTTGTCTTAGAACTTGCTACGAATGAAACTGAACAAGCTAAGCTTAAAGATGAAATCAGTGCATGCGAGAAATACATATTTAAATATATTGGCCAAAGCGAATCTCACAAAGACTTAAGCCACATGTTAGTACATATCATCACAAGCGCTCCAAAGACCCCAAAGACAAGCACCGATGATGAAATGGATGTTGATGAAATTGATGTCAGTGAAGAGGAAGCGCTTGAGATACAAAGACCTTTTACAATTAAAATTATAAAATTGCATCACAGTATGTGGCTAACGAGGTGATTGATCAAATTAGAGAGACATTAAGGAAAAGATTACAACGTGAGTCGCTTGTAGCTTTGAAAGGTGAGAAAGGTAATCAATTCTTAGGCATATGTTTTGAACAGATTTGTCACCAGATTTTGTGAAGTGGGAAGCCTCTTAATTATCGTTCTTTAGAATCCAATGAAACCTCAGCTCTCTCTCTAAATGTGCAAAAAGAGACATTTACATTTTCTGAATATGAAATTAGTATGATCCAAGATGGAAAATACTATCAACCTAGCAGTGAAACCTTTCCATCATTGGATTCATTAATTGCTCCTAAATACATATTTCAGATGACAACTTCCCTTAAACATCCTATTAAAATATATGGTCTAAAAAAAGTTTATAATAAATTATCAAGGAAAGGTGATATTGAATTTTACTTTGTTGTGCTGAAGTACTTGTACAAGCCTTTCAAAAAGCAGAATTTTACTTACAAAGATAAAAAATACGATGGAAATTCAAAATATATTAGTCGCATTAAGCAATACGTTATAGAAATTGATTTGGACTCCGAGGCGTTTGGTAAATTTAAAAAACTGATAATTCGCAGGAATTAGATGATATTAATCAAGAATTTATCCTTTAATTTAGCAAATTTCATATTGGGGTTAGATTAGTATTGTCATAGGAAAAATAGGTTATATGAAAAATAAATAATTTTTTAACATATGTTTATCTATGTATTAAACTAGTACAGTAGTACTAGCATGAATTTGAAATCAAAAAAATAAAATCTGCATTATTTTTATATATAGTATATATCTGATATGATAAATTCTGGATATTTATGTTTTGATCCATACTAAATGATTCTTTTTATAATTCATTCAAAAACAAGACTGTGTCCTTAGTTAGGGTCACTGTTGTCCTCATATATTAATGTAGAACTGCATTGTATCCACGTAATGGCAAGTAGTACAAATTTGCTGGAATATGACTAGATTGGTACATTCCTACATTCCTTAATCGCACAATCAGTACACACATTTGAAATGACAATTTTAGATTTTACGTATTAAGAGGTAGATTTTACTTGGTAAATATCTGGCCGTTTATCTGGTTCGTGTTCCCAACATTCTATTCAAATAAATCACAATTAGTTTACAAGAATAAAAAATTATACTAGCTCTGAAGGATTCATTGCTCTGCAATTACTTTCATACTTACTTCAATAAATCTAGCATTCGTGTTCTGAATAGGTTTTTCTCTAAACCATCAATAATGACTAACATAAGAGAAGTGTGATCATTTCTCGTTTCATAATTAAAAGGTGATAAGTGACTTGTTAATTCCCAGAATATTACTGCAAAACTATAAATATCAGATTTCTCGTTCATCCTATATGGTCAAATGCTTTAGGATCTACATAAGGAATTACGCTCCATACTTCAGTATTATAACAATCTGATCCTTTTAGACATGAACGGCCGAAATCTGCTAATTTGATAGTATTTTGATGTATTAAGATATTATTTGGATGCTAAAAAAGAATGTGTCAATTAAATAGTGTAGTGAATTGGTTCAACTAAATGAATTATAAACAATATTAGTATACTTACAAGATCCCCATGTACGATTGATTCCTCTATCATCATGAAACCATAAAATCGCACTTGCAATCTCTTTAGCAAACTTTAATTGGTCCTTCCATTCAAAAGTTATAATATCGTTTCTTAAATAGTCTCTATGTTCCACCGTCTGCATATTCAAGGACAAGAGAATACTTTTCCACATCTAAGAATATCAAAACAAGTCAACAAATTACTCACAATAAAAAATCACTGAAATATCTTACCGTCTAACCTCGTAATACCATAAAAATGAATTATATTTTTATGACCGTTGGCACTATTCGTTAAATAAACCTAGAAAGAAAGTGGACTTTAATATTTATTTTTATATAACGAAAAGTGTAATCAGTAACATACCTCTTTATTATCGACAAATTTTTTAATCGCATATATTGTTAATGTATTCTTCCATTTTGCAGTATAAACCGAAGCAGATACTCCAATGCTTATAGATACCGGAAGAATCTCAAGGTCTTTAAGACCATTATGATGGTTCCTACTTGCCATCCAACAATATCTCTAGCCTATTGGTATAATCCTCTTCGTGATGCAACTATAATGATGTCATATTGGCGTGTTATACATAATTGGCTCCTGTTTTTTATGGCGCAGTTTTCAAGGTTGTATTGAAGAAAAAAGCGAATACGTTTTTACATGATATCGGGAGTTGAACGTAAAATACAGTAAATAATATCTCTCAAAATAAAGTTAGGTAATAACTTATTCAAGTACAGTAGTTCGGAATTTGGAACGTCGAATTAATGATCATTTAGTTTTGATGGAATCTTTAATAGATCATAACGAAAGAAAACATAATAATTCTCGGTTCTATTTATACAATTTTTGGGTTAAAACTTTACAGTACAGTATATCGATGTCATGTAACCAAAGAGGAAAATGTGCAACTGTAAAAATAATACGATAATGTAACCTCTCCTTAATGTATGTTACACGTATTACTGTATTATTACTTTGTTGGACTAGCGAGTAATTTTTGTGACATCCTTCAATAATAAATATTTCTACTACGTATCACCTTGTGATTTCACCAGATTTCCAGACCTAATGAAAATGATGAAAATAAGCATTGGACACAGTCTCGTTGGGACACTGTTTCGAATAGATTGTGAAACATGAAAGGATACGTGAAACAATAAAAGGAATCCTCTCCAGAGATAATACTGCAAAGATCTTGTTATATTTATAATGGAATGAGTCAGCCATAACCTTGAGACCTTGAGTCTTCAAAGAATGCGTACTCAGGACATATCCATATCATTGTTTATGAAAAAGAAGGAAATTTACCATCAATTTATTTAATTTCGATTTATTACAGTTGAACTTGTAACGAATATTCATCCTGATATTTGTATTATCCGTACGGATTATCATCCACGGGTCGTTTCACTACTTTTATGTATACTAAAAACATAAAGTTTATCCAAACCAGATTAGTAAAAATTGGGATTTGAAGCGTTCATTAATAACTCTTTAACATTTTTTATTCAAATACTTTATATAAATCCTGATAATTTACCCAATTTAAATATACTACATTAAAAAATTACAAAATTTACCTATAAAAAATTCTACCACTTTTTTTTCCTCATTTTACCCTAAAATTATTCAATAAATACCTTATTTAACTACCACATTTCAAAAAAAAAATTACAATTTACCCATTTCAGATATAATTGTCGTGGTCCTCATACAGTACATATATCGAAATAAAAACCAATAGTTTATCAGTAGTTTACCGTCTGGAAATGATTTGGTAGTTAAAATAACAATACTTTCATTAACCGAATGATTATTTTATTCTTGTGAAACATATGATTTGCGCATCTTTTTTTCATATCTTCTTATCAACCCTTAGAATGAAATGTTGATGATTTTTCATTACTTCAAAGGATGCATTCAAAAAGAATAAAAATGTATAAATTAATTAGTTTTTAGCGAAAAAAAATATATATAACTATTTTGAGATTCATTGAAGGTTACAGTTAAATATGAATAATATAAATTTCATTATATGTCACCGGTTATCTACAAATTAGTGCGCAAATGTACCTAAACTCATTTTTCATTGAGCGTGTCTTTTAAGGAATAAGTAATTACACTGATCGTTATATTTGAGGTTTAACTTAAAAAATAAAGATTTTAATAAAAATTTAGATATTACTGCTACATTAAAATAATTTGTTTTATTATACTTTATATTAAATTATTTATCATAATAGTTTAATGTTTTATTACGAAGTATCATAAAATTCTGAGAGATATGCACGGCTTGTCAATCATTTGCAGATTATTTGACACCATATACAGATCACGCTATATAGTTAACGATATCAGGTGATCTTCATTTTAATAGTGATATTCCTTGTGGTTGGTTGTTCTGCTAATTGTACTATCCTGGAAAGGAAGGAAAATTTTACTAATTTGGTTAGCTCTTATGCGCTAAGTATAAGGTACGTTTTTTATATTATTGATATTGATATTGATATTGA
>JADRCO010002669.1:0-12748 GCA_021464525.1 Rhizophagus sp. LPA8_4_AMF
GGCTCACTCCAGTCACTTTTGCATACATAGAGTCCATAATGCTTTTAGACCTCACAGAGGGTAAGAAATATGACAAAAAAATTACACCATCTAGAATCACTCTAAACAAACCACAAAGGCTATAAATGGTATATATTTATGGTATCAACACAACAACTGGATACCAAGAAAAGTATAGCAGGAAATGGTTTCAATGGAGATTAGAGGTTGTGTAGTACTACTTGACCCTACACCCTACATTGGTCGTCCTTGATGTTTGCCGGACGCTCTGAGGGTAAGCAACATACTGAAATCAAAAATCTGTCCCAGAACCCCTATTTTTGCCCTACTTTTAGAAATGATCTATTCACATCAGAATCACTTATACGCTAAATAAATAATATCCATTTAAAAATTTTGCATCATTTAAAAAAAAATTGGGAAATTTTTTTAAAAATTAATGATTGTTAAAAAAAAATTAATAATTAAATTTCAAGAAAAATTCTCATGAATTTTTCTAATAATTATCAAAGAAAATTAAATTTTTTTAGAAAATTTTCCATGAATTATTGAGTAGGAAGATTATATTGGTACTATGTGATGAACTATCAAAATGATCTGGAATCAATATAGTTAGATGAGTGTCCTGCAAATTGAAATCCTTGAGTATTTTTTTTCTAAAATAATTTTTAATAAATGGTTAATTATTATTTTCATTATTATTTTTCTGGGAATTTCCAATAATGGTATTGGTCTAGTATAAACTAGTAGATACTACCATGGTTTCAATTTAGAAATAAGATATCACAAAAAATGTCATAAAATTTTACTCATTTTTATTTTTAAAAAAGAAAATAAACAAAATCATAAGAGTCAGAAACTACAGAATTAATGCTGAAATATGGTTCTTTCCATTCAAATGTCTTCAGGATCACCCAAAATAGCATATTTGTAGCATAGCTGCCTTTCGTTATATCACAATGCTGATCATTTTTCTGATCACGTGTGATTTTTTTATAAAAATGGGTAATATCATTAATGTGACGAAAAATAATCAAAAAACACATTAGAAATCCAAATTTAACATCATAATCGTGTGTAATTTTGAGTTACATAATTTCTAGTATAGTGGCACAATTTTTATGGCTAAAATTAGAAATGTTACACTAAATTTTAATACACAATAGCCATTACTATTTAATTTAGCTGCATTACAGAGAATTTAGCCACAGTAACCAGATACATTATTTGACTCTTTACGAACCTTTTGAACTTTTATAAAATAATTTGGTTATTAGACAAGTAATTCAGAAGTTAAGGCATAGAAAAAACACCTATTTTAGCTTATAATTATACATAATCTTTTCTTTTAGCTTATAATAAACTAAAGAAAGAAAGAAGTAAAAAAAAAAATTGCAGCAAAGGAAACAGAAATATCTAAGGTTAGTTTAACACATTTTTAACAGTTTAGCTTATTATGCACATTAATTTTTAAGGGAGATATCATAAAAAAATCTTTTCTTTAGTATATTACTATATAAAAATTTAAAAAAAAATGAAAAAAATTTTAGAGCAACTTTTTAATAGTAAATTATTTTATTTTCTCTTCCAAGAACAGGTTTACTAGTTTATTTAATTAATATTTGAGAGTGAATAATTTCTTTGAAATAGATTATAAGGTCCTATAAGAAGATTTTGTAGGTAAGAAATCTTATATAGATCTTAATAATGGTGATATAGTGTTCTTTTTTATGTGTATATATACTTAGCAAATAATTTTATATTATTTCAAAAGATAAAATTATACTCTAATTTTGAAATCAAGGATCATTCAGATTGATCACTACATGTGGAGATATTAATGATCAAGCTAAAAATAGAAAATTAATGTATTGGACGAAATTACTCTTTAACCAGTGATTCAACTAATGCAATTTTTAATCACTGAATAGGTTTCATTCTCCTCTTTCAAATGAATGTAAAATCATATTTATAGCATACATGTATGTCAAATTATTTAGAATTTTGCTATAAGAATTATATTTGATTTCAATTTAAATAGATGGTACATATTAAAGTCCCTCATTTTACTTCAAATTTTAATGAAATTTTAGAAACAGATATATCAAATTATTGTTTATTAATTTGGCAAGTTTGAGTAATATTTATTATGTGAAATTTTACTCTGCCAAGACATTTGCATCAAAAAAATGGATAGATGACGCTAATTTAAAATGTTATTACATATAAAAGTTGATCAATAACAAATGGATTTTAATAAAAATAAATATGCTTAAATTACCAACTAGGGTTAATTGATTGGCAAAATTTGAGAATATTTCAATATGTAGAATTTTTCAAAAAATCTCACAACAGTACTTATATCATGTGATAAAATTGAAAATGATCAGCAAAATTCACATGATAAAATTGGAAAGCCCGCTATATTCATATTTGTATGTTAAATAAAGCTAAACTTGGCTGTGAACAGTGTGTAATTCTTTTTTCTCCTTTGATGTTAAGAATACTGTAGCATTGCAGGATAATCAGAAAGAGTTAATTAGTAAACTAGGTTGGTGAGTTGTTAAGTTGTAATAAGGTAAGCATCTTTACCTGTCAAATGTAGATGAGAATGGGGATGGTCTTGCTTCAGTTCTAGATGACATGTTTTTTGAAAATCCTGGTACTCTGTATGACCGTGTTTTTGCACATATTGGGTTTTTTGACAATTGGGTCATATACCAGATCTTTTCTGCTGGAGATCCTAGTGTTTCACTAATGTGCAATACAGTAATTGAATGATATGAATGGATTTAATTGGTATAGGAAAACCTGTATTTGAAGGCTTTCTAAAAGGATATACTGTAATTAAAGGTTGAGATGGCATATTACTTACTATGAATTACTATAGGAGAAATTTTCCTTTTTTTAAAAATTTAGAAGATTATAATTCTAACTAGCACTATAAATTTGCTCAAAGCAGAAATTTAGTTCAGTATATTATATAACAAATTCACTATATTTTATCACTTAATTATCAATATAAAGGACATTATCAACAAATCTTCATTTAAAAACTTTACATTTCTTTCTTTTGCTTTTCCTATTTTTTCATCTTTCATATTTTGAATTTCTTGTAAAAGTATGATTATGAACTAGACCTTCTGAAATGTTTTATTTGGTATACTTATATTTATTTTGCTTATAATATGATGTTCTATTTTATAGTTAAAAATATATTTTTCATCAATTATATATGCATTAAAATTTAGTATAACTATAGATATTATTCAAAAATTATCAAGATTATCAAGAATGATGAGGATGATGAGGCCTTTATAAAGAAAACATCAATAAATTTAATATAATTTTCTTGATATAAGGTCTAATATATTTTTGTCATTATTTCAATTGTTTGAATATTTAAATTCATATGCCTTTTCTTAATAATCCATCCTAAAAATGAAAATGAGGGATGCTAAATAAAGCATATGCTGGAAGAATATGCTATGCTGAAGGAATATATGTTAAAGACAGAGTATAATATGTCAAAGAAGAATATGAGATATATAAAAATCTTCTTTTTTATTTCATTAATACCAGTATTATTTAATATTTCCTCATATTTTCTGATCAGGATAATGTTCTTAGTTATATAATGTTGAGGAATATTATCACAAAAAAAATCAGGAATGTTTGGATTGAATAATTTCTTTATCTAACTTAGATATGTATTTTTTTTTTGGTTTTATGACAAAACTTCTGTTGTGTCATTTAATTATGCATTCAGTTATTAAATTTTCACTTTCCAATACTGAAGGGAGCTAATACTAAAGATACCAACATGTTGATAATGATGTTAACAACTATATTATTAATGATTTTTGATAATGATGTAAAGATTAATGTAATTTATGATTGAAGTCCCTGGCCTACCTTATTAGCAATGTTGATGGATCACTTTTCACTACCATCTTTCTTAAAAAGGATTCCTTTTAAGTCTATAAAAAAATGAATAATGTTTATACTGTTTATAAATTAAACAATTTATAATTTCCTCTAAGGACAGAAACCCTTCATTAAATGGTACAATCCTTGTTTCTCTATTACAATCGCTGCTATTATGCCCTGACTCCCAGCAGTTTAATTCAATACTAACTTCATTATTTTTGGATTCAACAATGTAAGATTTTGTTTGCTAGTTGTAGTATATCAGGATGTTCTATATATTTTTCTTATATATAAGCAATGGTATAAAAATAAAAATAAAAATAAAATTTATTTACTATATAATTTGTTCTTAATCTGTTTGTTTCATCAATATCAATTTGTTCATAGGCTTTGATAAATCCATTAAAATAACCATTTTCATGCCTCTCATTATTTGTAAATAATGGATTTGTTTATACCATATATCTATAATTTAAAAAATTTAAAAATGACCATTTTTATTATAGTCATTTGATAAACATCCTTAAACAATATGCTGTTAACTTCTATGGACTATCAACATTTGTGTACACTATTGACTTCATGTTTAAATTTTTTATATTAATTTTGACTCTTTTATGCCAAATTTCTATTGAGTACTATTAATTGAAATGAATTGACAATGTAATTCTATTTAATATTTCTTTTAGTAAATGAACAATTTTGAAGTGTAATTGTCTTAGAAAAGTTTCTTCTTTATTGCCAAATTGATTTTCTCTTTTATAAAAAGCTGGCAATAAACTCTCTAATGTTTCAATAAAATGTTTTTAATTTGATCCTAATAAAGCTCAATTCAACTTTTTTGTAATAAATTGTTTCAATAATAAAAGAACATGACTTTTTTAAAAAAAGTGTAGTAAAAAAAGTATTATATTTATAATGAATTTGAATTTTATGTGTATAATAATAAAGTTTACAACCAATAATACTTATATTGGCTTTTTGTAATTGAATTATTGATATTTCTTAATACACTATAATCCTGCTAGCTACAATGATCAGATGAATATACTATAAAGAATCTTGAATAATGTAAAAAATTTATATTATAATAAAAAAGATTATATTTAAAATCATTTAGTGAGCAATTTATTGCAATCCCTAAAAGTATGATAGGACATGTGTCTTTAAGTATCTAAAAGATCAAAAGTATTTTTCACCATCATTTGGTAGTGTTTTGTTAAGTTTCTTTTTAATAAAAATCTTTGAGTAGAAAATTCTACTCCAGCCAGAATTTTTCCTAGAAAATAAGCATTAATTAACAATAAAATTCTTGACTGCAGCTTGATGGAACATCGATTTTTAAGCTGATAACCCAAATCATGCAGCCCATTTTCCACCTGGAACATAATATGGTCTATAACCTTTACTACAATGTTTACTGTCGTTTCATGTTGCAGGTTTGGAGATGTAAAATGACTTTTTTTCCTGGCCTTTGTATAAAGATATATAAGATTTAAAAATCAAGGTCTTCTTCAGCATTTGATTGAAAAGCATGGTCCTCAGACAGGATAAAGAGTATGATTGTATAAACATTAAGAAAATTCTTGTTAATAGAATTGGTTTCAGATAATCTTTATTCTTTGATGTTAATTGTGTTTTCTACTGAGACTGTAAAACTCTAGTGTATTGGAACTTTGGAATCTATACAACAGGAAGAGCTTATAAAATAGATTTTATTGCTTTATTAAAAAAATAAAATCTAAGTTCTATTTTACTAGGAAATAAAAACGAAGTGAATAATTGTATATCTAAAAAATACTTCTGGTAAGGTAATTTCCTATACATTGTATACTATAATTATAGACTAACTCATTGGAAAAACATTATCTCAGTGAAAAATTTACGTTTAATTGCTTTGCTTGCTGAAAAATATTCATATGAAAGTGAATTTATCATTGTTGTGGAGTTAACTGATTTTTTTACTTTTTTTCAGTTGAAAGTATTGACTCATCACTTGAAGATTCATTCTTTAAAGTTGGAGTTGAAGACATCTTGAAAAAAAAAGGAAAAACAGCTGTGAAAACTTTATGGTGAAAACTGTAATAACTGTGTAAATTACCCAGGATATAATTGAAATTTCCCTCGAATCCAATCATCAAATGCAGTACTCGAAATTTCACTTATATCACCGGAGAAAATTACTGTTAATTCTGGATTTGTTACTCCTAATATACATTTCAGGTTTTGAGCTGTGAAAATTTCTAATGATTTTTCTGACATGTGGGTGGCATCAAAGCCAAAAAATTTCACCTCTAAACAATTTACGATTTTCTCTGTCTTTAAAGTGTGCAGGTGTAAGTCTAAATAGGTGGTCCTTGATGAACATGATGGAGAGTATTTAAAATATTTATCATACCAATATTTACATTATCATTAAATTGAAATATGCAGTATTACTCATATTTTTAATTAATATATAGTTAAAAAAATTTTTTTATTATTTTGTATGGAAAGAAAAAAAAAGGAAAGAAAAAAAAGGGGGAATAAACCGTTGTTCTCAATAAAATATACTAAAGATATTTATATTTAAAAGATTCGGGCTGTGCATTGATCACATGTTAAGACATCTTTATTTTTTTTTGAAAGTTATTCACATTTAGCCACCACCACAGCCATAAAATTTGAGTTCGGCTGGGTAGTAAATACATCGTCAAGACCAATCATCAAGCTCGTTATAATATAATCCTTATTAAAGATTTTTGACAAATACATCATTTTTATTTCCAAGCCAAAAAAATTTTAATAAATACCTATTTTATACTATAATGATACTTATTTATTTATAACGAAGTAAATTAACCTTTTTGTTTATCGACCAATAAAATCATCTAAGCAAAATATTCAAAACCATCAAAAGGAAACGGATAATAATAAAAAGAAAGAACAAGAGGTTTATTAATACTATTATTATTGTATATCAATTAACACTATTCTCTTAAATCCGCCTCTTGTTTGTAACACCATTTCTTTATTTGGTACATTCGTAGTATACCTGTAGAAATACGTAAAACAACTACCTACAAACACTGTTGCACGTTTGCTAATTTATGTAAAACAATTAATTGTCCTTTGCTACGCTCAGGACACTATAGTACTACGCGCAAAGTCAAAATTTGAAGTCACGGGTTTCTCTGTCCCTCACGTGATTTTCACCAATTAAAATTTACGCCTCTGATTTTTTGATCTATATCACGAATATACTTATATACTTCCAATTTACTAAATAAAGCTCTAGACTCCCCATTTCCTAGTTGTAATATAAAACCATATATTAAAGATGCTTCTTTTTGGTGTTGCCTTTTCGTTCCTTAGGGGATCCTTCGTTAACGCTTCTAAATAATTAGTTGAATGATGATGATCCAAATATGTTTTAGATCAAACAAAGAACTGGGATTTGGAAATTGTCAAAGTTTATCCCATGATAAGCAAAAAATTTGGTTACGTAATAATTAGTAAATCTGATTACGTAATTCTTAAATGTTATGCTGAACTAATCTTTATATTTTTTTAACTGATCATCACTAATCTATTATATACTTCAAACTTTATATAAAGTACGATCCGATCTTTTATAAATACTTGATTACACAATCTTTTTTTTTTTCAAAGAAAAATAAATACTGTAATGTTATTATTAGATTTACAGGAATCAGGTAGATCCGACGAAAATCTGTGAAATTTTTGGTAACCAAATTACGGATAATACTTTTTCCGGTTTCAGAGTTATGTACATCAAAATTCTTTATTAATTTTAGGCTAGATTTAACAAATATTTGTAATACCGGCCATAATGCTGACCGTAATGTTGGCCAGAGTAAAGATTAACTACGAAAGAAATGACGATTTTTCTTGCACAAACCTTTCTTTTTTTTTCCCTTACACTCATACTTTTGTTATTTGTTTGATCAAGATTTCAATATCAACAAATTTTAATGATTATCATTAGAAAGAAATAATTATTTTATTAAAAATTTGATTAAAGTTTCAAGAATATTTGTAAGATAAAGAGGTAACGTTACATTAATCGTATGGCTGAAATGTTTTTTCACGCGTGAATCTTTAAGTGTGTTTCATTTCTTTTTCTATAAGACAAATATTTATTTGTAATATATAAAGACGCAGTATTAGTTTTTGTAATGCTATCCTAATTACAATTAGTCATATCGAAACTTTTTAAGCAAATATTGACGGAGATTTGATTAACTGAAAAAATAGGGGATTTTTTTTTTTTTTTTTTTTTTTTATTTACAATAAGTTGAAAATTATTAAATAGAATTTGATCATGTTCTTTCACAAAAAATAAATACTTCGTTTTTGTGAAACCAAACAATTCCTTTTTTGTAACGACAGTGAAAACCAATCAATGCTTAATACGGAGAAATGAAACCTAAATCTACGGATCTTCTTAACCTAGAAATTATAAATTAAAATAATAAATTTATTTACCAAATTTTCTTTTTTTTTTTTCTTAACAAGATATCCTGAGTTATTAAAAAAAAAAAATATGTGTGTGCATGAGAACAATTATTAAAATAAACGCCCAAAAAGTTTGACCGGAAATGTCCGTTGAATGGAAATGCGACAAAACATACGGCCGAATAACTGTATTTACCGAAATGTTCCGTGCTATACGGAAAATTATCGGAATTTTTTTTTCGCCAGGTAACACGCCCATAGACCATATAGGCCATATAGGCTATAGGCCATTAGGTAATACACCCATAGACTATAGGTAACACACTCCATTAGGCAATACACCCATAGACTGTAGGTAATACACCAATATACTCATAGAAGTAATACACCCCTAGGTAATATATTTGTCGCGTGTTTTAAAAGACATTTTTTTTTTTTTCAATTTAATTAATTTAATTTAAATACTGGTTCAAAGAAGAACCACCTGTCAAAATTCTTATTTGTTAACATTAATGTAAAAAATAATTTAGTGATGCATTGACACGTTTCTTTATTTGTACCTAAATTTTTAGTAATGATAATCCCTATTTATTAATTTGAAACTTGAGAGAAATTAAAAGATCATCCAACAATTATTCATTTTTTCTTATTAAAGTAATTTTAATTTCAGAAATGAAACATATTACAGGTCAAAAAATTATGCATTTTTTTATTATTCGTTATTCGTTATTAAATTTATTGAAATTTTTTTTTTTAAAAAAAATATATATATATATATATGATGACGATATTCCTCATTTTTTGTACCATTATTTGTGTGTCGCGTGGAATTATTACGTAATTTTATTAGTTTCATATTTCATACACATATGTATACTTGTATAAGATATATGGCAATCATTAACCAAATTCGTTTAATTCATTTTTGGTGGTATCCTTAAAATAGGTGCACAGCTTTTTTCATTATTCCTTTTCATCGTCAAAAAAAAAAAAAATTCCGAACCTCCCGAATGCACATTTTTTTTAAAAAAAAATGAAAAATCATATTTATATATACTATTCATCCCATATTCGGCAAAAGTGATATTAGTATTTTAAATAGTAAAAACAGTACGTTGACTGTGTTCCAAGGGTCAAACTAGTTGCGTGAACTGCGTTCAAACCAAGGGTTAAACCATTTTTGGTTATATTTTATTTATTTTTTTAAAGTAATAAATTACTAAAATTATTTCACAATCAAAAAAAACCTAACCCTTTAAAATAATTAATCTTAAAGATTCCATATATCGGCAATGATGTCCCGGTTAATTTTAATACTTCCACTAAAGTACGTGATAATCCATTGAACTTTATATTTTTGGTAAAAAAAGATGTACAGTACCTTTTTCCTATTAAGGGAACCGTTTTTTTTTTTTTTTTTTTTTTTTTTTTGAATGAATGTTTTTTTTTCTGTGTGTGACGATCATTTTAGGGATCGGTGTTAACTTGGATTTTATATAAACACTTTTTTTCTTTAAAAAAAAAAAAAATTTTTTTTTTTTATATAAATAGCTGGTCTTCTTCCCCCTTTCCCCCTTTCCTCTAAAAAAAAAATAAAATAAAATAAAATAATTTATAATATAAAATAAAAAAAAAAAAAATTTTTTTAAAAAAAATATGGGCACCTGTGCTTCTAGAGTGGTAAAATGTAATGACCATTGGATGGACGGGATTCCTATTGATGAAGAATTAACACCTTCACATAGAATTATTAATGGTAGAAGATTTCATACGGATGAAACTGTAAAATATATTTTTCCTAATGATGATGAAGAGATTGAAAAGTTAGAATTACAATATTATTTGTTTAAAGAATATTGGAGAACATGTTATACTTCTCCCATAACTCCGATGTTAACAGCCGGTGGTGGTCGTGTCCTTGATATTGGGTAAGTTTTTTCTTTTAAATTTTTAAAATATTTTAATTAATACATTTTATGTATTATATATATATAATATATATATTTCTTTTACTGCGTAATTTATTAACGTCCTTTCGTTCAATAAGATGTGGTCCAGGAACGTGGATTATGGATTTGGCATCTAAATATAAATCAACAACATTTATTGGTCTTGATATATCACCCATGTTTCCACAACATGTCAAACCAAGAAATGCATCATTTGTTCAATATAATATTCTGAATAAAATACCATTTTCTAATGATACATTTGATTATGTACATCAATCACTCTTATCTTCGGCATTCACGACTTCACAATGGAAAGAAGTGATAAAAGAAATAGTTCGAGTAACGAAACCAGGAGGATGGATAGAATTTCTTGAATATGATTATTTTGTACATAATGAAGGTCCGATCTCGCAACGAATAAATGCCAGTACGATCTCATTTTTCTTATCACAAGGATTGATTCCTAATATTAGTAAACATCTTCCGGAATTTTTGCAATCAACCGAACAATTAATGAATATTCATTGTGAAATCAAATCGGTACCGATTGGAAGTTGGGGTGGAACCTTAGGTTCAGTGGTATGTCATTATTTTAGTGATCATGTTTACTTAAATTTTAATATTATATCGCTTAAAATTTAATTTTATATTGCTTAAATTTTAATTATATATTGCTTAAATTTTATATTACTTAAAATTTAACTAAAAGGAAAAATTATTTTATTGTTTTAATAGGCACTTGAATGTATTGGTATAGAAATATCAGCACTTCGAAATAATTTACAACCTTTGATGGGATTAAGCGATCAACATTACGAAGCATTAATTGAAGGTTTTGTTTCCGAGGTTAATAAATATAAATCATATATTAACACTTTTCGGTTTTATGCCCAAAAAGTGATGTAAAATATTTTTTATGAGTATATAATTTTAGACATAATTTTCATTTTTCGTTAGTCATAAAGAAAATGTGCATAACATGTAAATCATCATTTTATTTGTATATTTTTTCCCTTTTTCTTTACCTTCTTCCTTCTCATTTTGTTATATTATTATTTTATTTCTTAATCAATGATTTGTACAAGATTACAAAAAAAAAAAATTTGTATTTTTTTTTAAAAGACGAATCAGATAGCAGATCGCATTAACGTTACAATTATTCAAAAAAAAACCCCCCCTCCCCCAATTATAAAAACAGTATATACCATTTGTAATAATAATAAATAGATCTATGTAAAATAATAATAAAATACTGCGTAAATAATCCGTTGCACAAAAAAATTTAAAATCTAAGAATCCTTCTTATTAGAAAAAAAAACCTGTTCGAAAAAAAACCTGTTTAAAAAAACCCGTTTTTTTTTTAAAAATAAAATAAAAATAAAATAAAATAAATAATAAATAAATAAATAAACAAGCAAATAAATAAATATAGAAATATGTACTGTAACGTCTTTAGAAGTAAAATTTGTAATTATTTTTTTAACATTTAAATCACATGGTCAAAGAAACATTTCATCACGATTTTTTTGATATT
Organism: Rhizophagus sp. LPA8_4_AMF; assembly: GCA_021464525.1. Taxonomy (NCBI): domain Eukaryota; kingdom Fungi; phylum Glomeromycota; class Glomeromycetes; order Glomerales; family Glomeraceae; genus Rhizophagus; species Rhizophagus sp. LPA8_4_AMF. Next base: position 11,875 of record JADRCO010002669.1, read on the forward strand.
ATTTTGATTATTTATGTATTAAACAACATATTTTAATGTATAATATGTTACGGTATGTAAGGTTATTGATTTATTGATGTAATTTATTACAAAGAATTAGGTTTTTTTTTTTTTTTTTAAATCGGAGTAGTAAATTCCATAATCATGAATCATTAACTGAATCAGCATGAATCATAATAAAAACCTTTTTAGTACAAAGAAAAATGTTCCCCTTATATTTTTTTCCCTGATTTGAATATCTGATCCATTTTTATTTTTTTTATAATTCCGAAATAAGTTAATTAAATTAAATTATAGGAAGAAAAATCGTGGTGAAACAATTATATGTACTATATATATATATATATATAAAAAGAAAAGTAAAATGAAACTTGAAATGTTTCATGTTTAAGAATTTTTTTACGGATCTACAGTATCAAGTATTTACCGTGCTTGATAATTTATTATTAGTTATCTTATTATCGTGCTTTTATAATAATTATAATAATAATAATTATTCAAACAATTTTTTCAAAAAAAAAAAAAAATTCAATAATAAACCACGTTATTAATTGAAATTTTTTAAAGTTTTGGATTTAATCCATATTAATAATTATTTTATTTTTTCCTTTTTATTGTATCAGAAAATAAATTGAGGTTAGAAGAAAATTTTTTTTTTATTTTTTCACATACACAAATTATTTAAATCTACCCGCATTATTATTAAAAATTAAGGATAGATTTATTATATTATAATGATTTTTTACGCACGTACAATACGTACAACAGTTTTGTGGTATTAATATGATACATTTGTTATATTATTATACAATGTAAAGGAAAAAAAAAAAAAAAAAAAAAAAAAAAAAAAAAACAAAAAAAAAAAAAAAAAAAA
>JADRCO010002670.1:0-12747 GCA_021464525.1 Rhizophagus sp. LPA8_4_AMF
TGTGTTGTATACGTTTCGGAATAACTTTTTGAAGTTTGAAAAATTGTGTGAGAAACAAAGAAACACAATATTTCTTATTCGGGTATCTACTTGTTGATTGGTACATCGTAGTTTCCATTTTTACACGGTCATTCGTATGTAACGTGATGACGCAACCGCATTTCTGTCGATCAATTTCCATAAAATAAGATCTACTACGGAAGGATTCGTAGATATCATTACTTCCACGTGTGTCACACCGTGATTGGTGCGCTGTGATGCTGGATGACGTAACATATACAGGAAATGTTTTGTTCTTCGGACCTTCGATATTCTTTGAGAGAGACATGAAAAAAGAAGGGAAAAAAAAACAAAAAAATAAAAACCTAACAAAATATGGTTAACAATATTGTAGAAAAATAAAATGCTAATAACTAAAAAGTTATGTTTGGCTATCTCTATATATGTGTTCGTAAGTTGTTATATTAAAAATATAATTTCGTTTAAAGGTACGTCACAAGAGATAAAACGACAAGCGTTTATTTTAAGGAAAAACTACAACAATATTCTCCTTCCAAGGTCAAAGAAACAAGGGGCACCGTAAAGGTGTATTCTGAATAACAAAAAGGCCGAAGCCTAACGAAAAACCCTAAAGTTTCTTAAAAATTTTTTCCTAAAATTTATGGTCAGTGTGGGAACAGGAAAGAGTTCGTCAATGCTATTGCTAATAGCAAATAGCATAGCTATAAACTTCAACTACGAAATTCACATGGTGCATTCCCAAAAAGATGAAAATCTGCATGAAGATCAGAGGATCACTTACTAATTGAGCGAAAAAGTGAATAAATAAGGAAGGTCATGCAGGATCATCATTGCATCAAAAGCATACTACCGCGAACGAAAAAAACAAACAATCGATAAAATTTTGATAATCCCTCGATTCCCTCCGGATATATACTATATAAATAAAAATTTATGTTATCATCGGTTTATCTGTGATACTTTAATTGCAAACAAGTTTTTTTTGGATTTTTTATTCATCGATTTCATTTAAAAGCTTTAAAGTCAATTAATTATTATTAATAAAGACTATATTACTAGTTTGTAAAAAAAAAATATACTCTTCTTTTTTTGATATAATTCAAATTTCTTGTTATCAATCACTTTTTTCTAATGGTTTCATTATGTGAGAAAGAATTTTTTTTATTTTTGATTTATAACTTATTGTTAAAAATTCTGTAAATTATGTAATATTACCCTATCATTATCTAATATTGGTGTTATTCGTTCGTCCATGATCATATTTTCCACATTTTCATGAAAAAAAAGATAGAATGAAATAAAAAAGATAAAATAATAAAAAAATAAATAATAATAATATAATAGGCATTATAAAATATTATATAAATCGATTATTTATATTAATTATAATATGACTCATCATAGGACATTCGGACCCTTTTTATTTTCATCAGTTTCTTTTTTTATTATTTAAAATTAATTTTTTTTTTATTTGAACAATTATTGTTCTTTCAAAGTTACTCCTATCGTATTGATCATTAAAGTTTAATTAAATAATTCACTTGTATTACCGTTACAGTATTATTGAAAATTATTTATTGTTCGTTCATAATTATTTTTGAATAAGGGTTTAAATTAAACCATTATAAATTTTATTTTTTATTTTATTTTATAAAATTATTTACTTAAATCAATTATAGGAATATAATAAAATTTATAAGACAATTATGAAAAAAATATATGAAATATTAAAGAATATTTGATATCATTTATTAAATGAACGTACAAAAAAAAAAAAAATTCTTTTGTTCTCTTTCGATTACCTTTTACAGAAATTTTTTTGTATCAAGAAATGAGTAACAAAAGTTACACAATGAAACATCCAAACAAATTGATTGGAAGTGATTGGAGCACATTTCAAAAACAATTCAGCCAATGTTTCTAAATTAGGAATAGTTTACAAAACCAAATATGATTTTATATAGTAAATATATCAAAACATTTAAATTCAGAAAAAAATACAAATCCTATTCATTAAAGTTATGCCTCATGTTATTTAATGCAAATTTTTCAGCCCACAAATACGTAAATAAAATATGTAAATAAACAGGATTTTTTTTTTGTTCCCAATCACCATAAATAAACCTAAAGTATCTTAATTAAAAAAGAAAATTGCATATCTAAGTGGCTTATCTTGATGAAAAAATAAACATCTATTATTCTTTATTAATAAATATTCACGCAATAACAATAAGGTAAGTTTCATTTCGGTTCAAAATTTGGAAATATTGTTAACTATGTGGAAGGAATACTAACTCCGTGGAATAAAAAATAAAACTTTAATCTTGACCTGCTAATAATTTGTCATGATTAATTAATTGCAGTTTAAACCATTGCAAGACCTAATGGTTTCGAGAAATAAAAAGAAAAGGAAATACAATAAGTTGCCTATCGATACTATAACTATTTGCGACTATACTATTTTCGGTATACTAAACCCATCTTCTTTTAATATGATGTTCCATGGAATATAAAAGAAAAAAAAAAAAATTGGAAGTTTTATGAAAGACCTGCTGATAAATCATCGTAATACAACTGATACGTTACCCGCAGTTCATGAAAAAAAATCTCACAATTTTTTTTTACAATAATAACACTATTCTCATTCTCTTATCTCTTCTTATCTTTTCATTTAACCCATTTTATCTTTTTGTTAGATGTTTACAGGAGAAATATTGTTTCACTCATTCAGTGATCATTTTTTATTATTGTAATCCCGTAGTATACTATAATACTCTATAATAGTGTTTCTATTTATGATTTATATAATTATTTCACGTATATGCATTTATGCATTATATTAAAGTTTTTGAATAATGATGAATTATTATTATTATTTGATATTTCTCCAAAAAAAGAATCGTATAAAAATGCATGTCAATCAATCCAATCATAGGTTATTAATCGTTCTTGAAGGTAATCTTTACCAATACATAAAAGTTAAAATATTATTGTAAAATTAATAATGATGAAATAGTTATAAATAGACCCTAAGGACTATGGTTTTTTTTCCTCAAAAAAATAAAAAAATAAAAAATAAAAAAAAAGTCAAAAATAATAATTTTTGGTCATATTAAAACAAAAATAAAAACATAACTCGAATTTTTTAATAAACCGTAACCGCAATGGTAACATATTTCTATTCGTAGGATTTTACTTCATATGAGTGTTATGGATTTGAGTATAATCAGTGTCAACAACACCAACAATACCAACAATTTCAATTATATCAGCAATATCAACAACAACCCAATCCAAATATCCTCAATATTCAGCATCCCAACAACCTCAATAACTTCAATATCTTCCTCAACAACATCAGCAACAATAGCAACAACTACAATACCAACAATTAACCACCTGCTCTTTTACAATAACGGTAATTACCAATGATGGCATTCGATACGACCTGAAGTCCGTATTGGTCTCTAATGAAGTGGCAGATTCCATCACAAATTCAAATAATCTGGAAAATTTGAGTTCCGTTTATATAAACGGAATTCTTTTGAATCAAAATTACAATTGTACTGACAATGTACAATATTTAATTTAAATAGATTATATTATTGTTTTTTTATTGTATTATGTTTTTTTTTTTATTTTACAAATTAATTTATTGTATCTTTATTTCAAAATAAAATGTCGTTTATTTAAACAAGGCAGTATTTTGAACTGTAACTCTAACTAAAACTGATAACGTTTTACCTAAACTTAAGTGTCTCTTGAAACTGCACCACCAATCGATCATGTGACAAATCCGATCGTGTTTTTTTAATTCATGTTTTCAAAAAAAAGTACTGTATAATGAAGCGAAATTTTACTATCGACAAATGAGGATACAGCTCATAAATATATGTATTTGACAGTTTATAAACATTCCAATAGCAATTAAATCTATCCTGGCTATTTTTAAACTGTGCTTTTAGGAAAAGTTAACTAAACCGAAAAGAAAGATTTTATTTTGTATATTTACTCTTTGAAAATTATACATTTTTTCTTTAAGAAAAAACAGGTTAAACTTCTATAGAACTTTTCTCTTCTATGTATAATACAACCATAATTACCCAAACTAATTCAAAAGCCTTACGCCATTTATCCTTGAATATGCCAGGTATTTATGAGGTATTAATAAAAAGTTTTTGTTTGATACTTAGTATACTTAGTAATTTTCAAGACCAAAAAAAGAAATTAAATAATTTAATTTACTTGCAACTTTTTCACCTTACGTAAGCCACATAATGTGTTACACAAGTTTTCATATTAGTTTGCTTCCCAACTTAATGGCCATTAATATACGTTATATTTATTTTTTTTATAAACTAATTCTAACATTTATTTCAAGAAAAAAAATAAATTATGCTTAGAAAGCTGTTGCAGCGTTATTACAAAATTAAGATCACGTGTATCACGTGATAATATTAATAATTGCGCTCCACCTTTTTTTAAACAATAAAAAAAAGAAAATTTTTATTCATAACCCCCGTTAAATTCACAGGATGATCACATGATGTCATTATTTGTTTATTATATAATTATATATTACGAAATATTAAATTAGCAAGTACAATATAATTAAATGAAATTAGTAATTAAACATAAGTTATTAGTTACTGTTGAGCTATTTTACATGTTCTAACATTATGACCCATATCACCACATCGTCTACAACCATAAACTCTTTTATTACCATTATTACCCGAAACACCATCTATAGCCCTTTGATTTTCTTTATTTTTACCTTTTTTACCAACTTCTACTGATGATTTCAAACGTTTACTAGATGGTCTATATGATACAGACTCAACCATTTGTTTCTTAAATTCTTCAAATAAATTACTAGGAGATAACAAATATGAGATTAGTGTACTGATATTTTTAAAAATAACAGCCACCATATGAGGTTGATTATAATGTGTTTTAGCATATTTGTACGTAACAAATCTAAAGAGAAAAAATCATGATTAGTTACTATAAATTCAAGTTATTTTCTAATCCTGAACCCTAAACCCTAACCCTAACCCTAACCTAACTCTAACCCTAACTCTAACCCGACCCTAATACATGGTCCTAACCCTAATCCTAACCAAATACTAACCCTAACCCTAATCTAACCCTAACCCTAACCCTAATCCCGACCCTAATACCTGACCCTAATTATTAATCTTAACTTTAATTCTAATTTTAGCATACCTGTCATTTAGGTTTTCTTGCTCCAATCGTTTCTCAATTTTTTCATAAACCATAGATAAATTCATACTTGATTCAATAGCTTTATGCAATATTCCATTTAATGATTCTACTCTTTGAGTTGATTGAATACCTCCTGTAAATAAACGTAATGTAAAACAATAAGCCCAGGATTCTTTGCTTTCATATAGTGTATTGTGCAAATAAGATTCTCCTTGACTGTACTTTGATACTAAATTTTTCCATCTTTTCTCAAATATTTCAACTGTTATTGAATTTCATGCTTTATAAAAATCATTAACAAAGTTAAGATAATCCTTTCCAAGTACTGCTTTAAGTCATTTAGGTAGATTTTGTGCTATATGAAAGATACAGTGAATGTGAAATGTATTTGGTAGTTCTTGTTTTACTGCACTTAACATAGCAGGATCTGCATCAGTTATTATAACATGAGGTATAATAGACGTCTTATTTAAACATTGAATTAACCATACATAACTACATTCTGTTTCATCTTGCACAAAAGCTTGTGCTAATAGACGTGTCTTGTTATTGCAATCAACAACAATAAATAAACTAAGTGGCCACTTATATCAATTGGTTAAAGCTGTGTTATCATGTAAAATCATGTCATTGTACTTTGAAAATAATAATTGTTGTTGGGAATTCATCCAAAAAATACCAGATAAGCATAAAGTGATTGGATCTATTCGTGAAATAACAAGCATTAATGGATCCTCTTGCTGTTGAGCTAATAAATTTTCTAATAATCTTGCAGAATCATTATATGTATCAGCCTTATCTCTTTTAACCTTTTGTATATAATTAGAGAGATCTCGAGATAACATGAATTGGTTTTGATATTTTGGTTCAAGCAAGGCTTTTATAGTTGGCAAATCACAAACTCCACATTCAACATAATAATTGATATCCTGCTTTATATCATCTGAGAGTAACCCAAATTCGGTTGAAAATAATTCTGTATCTGCTAAAAGTTGATGATTATGGTCATTGACAAATTTTGTAACTTTTACATAAGAATAAGAAATCGGATGTGATAAGTTTATAATCCAAGGACATCCAGTTTTCTTACTTCCTTTATTTCGCTTACTGATACGGTTATTTTCTTTTGGTCCAGAACCAGAAAATTCATAATCAAGACACCTATGCTGCAAATTACCATTAGAATCTTTTTCACTTCGTTTTTTCTTACAGTAAAGCCACAGAATCTTCCATATTCTGTACAAAAGTGAATAGCTATATCAAAGTTCAGAAAACAGGTTCCTTCAGTAATTGTAGGACACGAGCGTAACCTAGGAAAATTTGGTCCACAGTTTATATATTCAGCACCTAGTAAAGTTACTATAAAATACGTCCATATTAACATAAAGAACTGGCTCAAAAACTCAAAAACAATAAGTACAAACCAGTTGATAATGTAATATTTTCATTAGAGTTATCATTAGCTTGTTCCATTTTAATTTCTTAACTTCTTCATTCTATTAATCACAACTTTAATTAGTATTTATATTTTTACAATTTTGTGGGTTATTCTTAGTTACTGTATAACTATCTATTTCAATACTATTTAATTAACAATTTTAGTTGAAAAAATATATCAAAACAAACATGATATTATAAATCTTTGCTATTGGTTCACAAAATGGAAATAAAATATTTAGATTTTTGAGCATATATATAAATAATATACTTATTCTAGTATATTTACATGTCAACTTTCAAATAGTAGTTTTTTTAAAGAATGTAATCATCCTAAAAATGGATTACCTAATAGTATTTACTAGTTTTTTCAATTTTATTTTAAGTTGTAATTAAAACAAGGAATGAATATAACTTATAATCTGGGTAAATTAGCTATTTTATTGATACAATATTACTACAATCATAGTTAAATTTAAATTTTGCTAAAAGTTTATAATAATTATTTGGTAAAATAAAATGTATTATTTTTCAGATTATTTAGTCAAAAGCAATTTTATCTATATTATTACTGATAGTCATGTATTATAGTTAGGGATGGGAAATTAACGGTTAATTATGAATTTGGTTAATTAACCAAGTTAATTAACAGTTAATTAACGGTTAATTAACCTATAGTTAACCATATATTAATTTTTTAATTAAATTATAATTAACCTATATGTATTTATTTTTTATAAGCAATATAATAAAATATTGAACTTTATTTAATTATTAAAAAAAATATAATAAATCTTATTATGTTTTATTTTTTCATTATCATCTAAACTCATTACATTTGACTCAAATCCAACTATCCAAGTATAGTACTATTATCACTGCTATCATTACTACTATTGTATTCACTATTATTACTATTACTATTATTAAAATCAACATTTTTATTATCTATCATAAAATTATTTTTTTATTTTTAAATCTCAACGTGAACAAAGTTACAAATACAATTTCAAGAAAACTATTTAAAGGATTCATAAAGAAATTAAAAAAGAGTAACCAAGATACAAATCTCAAAAGATAGGTAACGCCATTTTGGTCATAAAATTATACCATTTTTTATCAATTATATTATGATCACGTGACTTGAATTCTGCATTTTATTGGTTAATATAAGTAACGGTTAATTAACCATTTTAACTAATTATAAGTAACATAATTAACAGTTAATTAACGCCCATCCCTAATTATAGTACATGGGTTGTATTTTTAATACTGCGATCATTATCAACCTTTTTATTATATTTATTTATTTAAATATAATTTAAATATTCAAATATAAAATTTAGAATTTATTTAAATATAAAATAATATATATAAAAACTATAAATAATATATATAAATTTGTAAACTAATTTATTTGATTTATGAAAGAAAATAAAACTCATTCAATATTATTTTCATCATCTTGATTAATTTCATTAATGTTAAGATCTATAAAACAAATAAATATATAAATAAATACATATTAATAGAATAAAAAACTAGAGTAAATATCTTACTTGATTTACTGGACAAGTCAATTTTTTTAAGATGTTATGAAAATGTTCTTAAAGCACATTTGAGCTTACTATGATATTTTAAATTATTATTAAGAGTGTGATATTTTTAAAATATTGGAAAAGGTTTTTACAATTAAACTTTTAAAACCATTTTAAATGCAAGTAAAATTATCTATCTACAAGAATATTTTTAAATGCTTTTAACATGCTGTTAATAATTATATACTTATAATATCATTATAAGTATGAGTGATAAATTTAATTTTTAATTTCACTATAAACAGGTGGAGGGAGCAGCAATGCTCTTCCTCTATAGATACTAATTGGCCTCTACCTGTTTACAGAGGAGGGGCTTTTCGTAAAGTATTAAAATTAATAGATATATATATATGTATATGAGTATATATATACATCTAAAAAAAGAAAATAAGAAAAAGTTTTTTTGGTAAAAGCCTTCTACTTTGCTAAAATCCCCATTTTTTTGACTATGCTATTACTGTAATATAACTATATAAATTTAATACTTCAACAGTATAATTTATAAATTCTATTGTTACTACATAGTTACTATTACAATCACCATACATTTATCCTGTTGTAATAACATTATCAACTATATTATGACATTACTTTTGTAAATATTTTGTAAATTTATATAAAATTAAAATAAAAAAAAATCAATTTAATATTAAAGTACAGCTACAATGCTAATACTTTAATTTATACAGCATTATCACTTTATTTCATTAATAATATAGTTACAGTGTTATCATACTCATTGTCACTATTTTATTAATAATATAATTACAGTATAATGGCATCATTTGATCATCAAAATTTAGCAAAACTAAGATGTGATTAGATCGACCTATTGATGGTCTCCCCTATAGGCAGTAATGCCTCTGGGACTTTTTGTAAAGTCATTAGAAATATATATGTATGTGTATATATGAGCATATATATATATCTCTAAAAAAAATAAAAAAAAATCAAATTTCAGGGAAAAGCCCCTATTTATATAAAATTATATATTACGTGACCACGTGACATAATTTTAAACAGATCAGCCACATGATTTTTTTTTAAACAACAAAACTTTTTTTTTCTTTTTCTCATGGAGACCCCTTTTCCTTCCCCCGTCTTTTTCTCTTTCTCTCGTTTCCCTCATTTCACCCTCTTTAATAAATCTTTAGTGAAATAATTCGAAATTTTCCTTTTTAGATGGAAATCATTCAAATATCAAGATTCTGGTAAGATTTCTTCCTTTTTTTATCTTTATTTTTTAATGAACAGGTTTCTAATGGTTCATTTCCTTTCTTTCTTTAGATGGTTCTTTTGGGTTTTAGGCGATATTCTGGTAGAGTTTTTAACTTTACTTATTTCATCTTTTAATGAATTGTTTCTAATGGTTTGTTTCTTTTTGTTTTTTTAGGCGGTTCTTTCAGACTTTCTTGGAACGCAGCTTTTTAAAAAAAATTTTTTATTTTTTTTTATTATAATGAAACGTTAACTAACATTTCTTTAATTTTCTTTTTTTCTTTAGACGATCAGGTCTTTGGACGCGTGAGATCACTAACGGTTACAGTTAGTTTCTTATGTTCTTTCAGATTTTCTTGCCACGCATTTTTTCGGTAAGTTATACTTTTTATTCTTTAATTTATATTTTAATGAAACATCAAATCATGTTTCATTTTTTTCTTTTTTTTATAGGTTCTTTTGGATTTTTTTAGCAAGCCATTTCAGTGAGTTATTTTTTTATTTTTTTAATTTTTTATTTTAATGAAACGTTAACTAACGTTTTGATATTTCTCTTTAGATCTTTGGGCCTTTGGACATGCGGTAACTATTTTTTGATGGAATATATTGGGAATTATATTATTGATATATAATGAGTCAAAATGAAAATTTGACTTTGATTCTAAGGTATAAAATTTAACTTAGTTTAAACTAAAATTATTATGAAAAAAAGAATTAGAAACATTTGCTAATATTTCTATATACTTATTTATGTAGGTCTCAAGTAGAACAAATACTGTAAAAAATTATTAATTGTTTTGATTACAATTTATTGGCTTAAAATGTCCTCAGACGAAGTTGTCACCAGGTGACGTGGGCCGCGTGGCAGGTCATAAAAAATCAACCCAGTGTTTTTACAAATGATTCGCCCTTGACTGGTGCATTTGCATCCATAACACTAAATTCCAGTAGAACTGACCTACCGAACACTTTTCACGTGAAGGATTTCTTTTACGAACGCTAAAAAATCATGAAAGTTAGAAATTTTGATAATCCTAAACTCCCTACAAATAGTAACGAGGTAGAGAAACAAAGGTAGAGGGAAAGGGAAAATCATCATCATTGGATTAACAAATTCATTACGTTATTGATAAAGGAGCAATTATATTTTTTTTCAGACCTATCAGATCAATGATATGGAAGATTGAAAGAAATCAACCAGATGAGAATATAGATGAAATGGCGGAATTGTAAGTTTCATAATGACCATTGAGAACTTTGAATTTATTAGCTAGAAACGTTTAACTAACATTTCTTTTTAGGCCTTATGTTTGTTTGGGAACCTAAAATGTAAGTTTTGCAACAAGCAAAACTTAATTTTTTTTTAATAGAAACGTTTCTCATTTCTCTTGTTTCTTTTATAGATTCCGGATTCAATGTGACGAAAAAAAAACCACAACGTGCACATCAGGTACTGTACGCTTCACGGTTTCAAAAAGTTAAGTCAGGTGAACTGTAAAAAAAAGTCACAGGAATGGTAAGTTTTGAAGATCACTTTGAAACATTTTTTTGTTTTTATTAGAAACGTTTACTAACGTTTCTTTTAATTTATTTTTCTTATAGGTTCCAAAGGGTTTCAAATTAGATACCTGGAAATTTATAATAGTAAGTTTCATAAAGAAACAACTTTTTTTGTTTACTTTTTAACATTCCTTTATTTTTTTGATAGGTCCCGGCTTCTTTGAATCTTCCTATTTGAATATTTTGAGTGTTGGGACTTATGTAGGGAAGGGTTTTTTTGAAATTTTCATTAAACATGAGTTAATGAAATGTTACTAATGTTTAGTTCTCCTTTTTAGATGTGGACGTGTGGATTTGATAAACATGAGAAGTGCTGGACTATTCGGAACTTGTAGTTTTTATAGTATAAAATATTTTACAATGATAATATATTTAATAATACTAAAACAATGCTTAATAATTAATATTAAATCAATGCTTAATAATGCTAAAACAATGCTTTAATAATGCTAAACACTGCTTTAATATACTAAAACAACGCTTTAACTATATGGTTACAATGAACTGAATATATACAGCTACCATACATAACCACACTTTTACAATGCGTCATATAATGCTAAATAACAACGCCATAAACAATGGCTAAATAATGTGATAATAGTGCAGTTTTTGCATTGTTTAATTTTTTGATATTTTAGCAAAGTATTTATATACAATTATATATTATATGTATCATGTGATTTTATACTAATAATCAATCTAATCAATCTTTTTTTAAGCTTTTTTTCTCTTTTCTTCTTTTTTCCCTCTTTCCCTTTCTGGCTTCATTCTTTACTTTTCCCTTCTCTTCATTTTTCTCTTTTCCTTTTTTTCATTCTTCTTCTTTTCCTTTTTTTTCATTTTCCCTTTCCTTTCTTACATTCTTCCCCTTTTCTTTTTTCTGTCCCTTTTTTTCTTTCTTCCCCTCTCTTTTGTTTTTTCCTTTCCCCTCTCTTTCATTTTTTCATTTTCTTCCTTATTTCATTTCACTCTCCCTTTTTATCCTTTTCTTTTACCTAATTAAATGCCTTACTAAACGTAAAAAATTGAATACATTTTGTTTCAGTAATCCCTTATGGAAATGTAAATTACTTTTTGGGTTTTTAATTTTTATTTCGTCTTTAGTAAATTCTTTTTTTAGGATTTGTCTCATTTTGGCCTTTATGGAAAATTCTAGACAGCTGGATCTAACGTGTAAGGAACTCAGTGAGAAATTGGTCACTCTTAATACATTTCTTCTAATGAAATGTTTTCTAACATTTCATTCATTCTTTTTTTAGACGAGTTCACTTCCAACTAATCAAACTTTTTATCCAATTTACAATTAACAATTTATCAAAAATATAAAACCTTAAATACTATTGAAGAGATTAGATAAAGATAAAGAAGAAAAAAAAGACTGGGATGTGGGATTTCAACTGGAATATTACTGGAAGTCTGAAACTCAGAGAATTTTCTTTTTAGACGGGTTTGGAGGTGGGAACTTAAGCATATTTTTTTAACCCATTTTTTTTAATGAAACTCTTACTAACATTTCATTTTCTCCCTTTTAGACAGCCAAAAGATATGTAATTTTGGTGGGGATTCAGTTTTTTAAAATTTAAGGAAATGATACTAATGTTTCATTTAGAGTTCCTAACGGGTCAGGTCGGGTCAGGTCGGGTCAAAATTTTGGGTTAATTTTAAAGTACTATTTATACAG
>JADRCO010002671.1:0-12743 GCA_021464525.1 Rhizophagus sp. LPA8_4_AMF
GCACTATGCTAATTGGTGTCAGAGAGATCCTTTGTCTTGTAAAAATTTACCCTTTCTTGATCACTTGATCTATTCATGTGATTTTTACAAGGGGATCGTTTGCATCGCCCATGAAGCATTGCACTATGCTAATTGGTGTCAGAGAGATCCTTTGTCTTGTAAAATTCACTCTTTGATCATTTGATCTATCTCACGTGATTTATTCTTCACATGTGATACCCTTTATTTTGTTCCTTTGTTGAGTTCTTTCCTTAATAACTTATCAACTCAACAATTGATTATCCATCACCGTTGGTTCCACTATTTCTGTGTCCAAGTTCAATTCTTGGAGGTGATTTTCTTACTAATTAATTTACCTTCTTTTTTCAGTTTCCCATTACAAATATTGTCTTCCAGTCCATCAATCCTCAAAAAAATGAGTAACTAGGATAATTATAAAAAGGATGAAGCTTTCCTCTTTCACCTTTTTTAAAAAAGGAGGAACAAAAGCTAATAAAATTATAAAGCATTTTTTTTTTTAAAAAAAAAAATAATGATGATGATGGGAAAAATTAAAAGATCAGTCAGGAAATCCTATTTTTTTAGAAATTATTATTTATTCCTCATGGTAAAAAAATTATTTTCCTTGTAATTTTTCCCGATTTTGTTGCTTTTTTATTGTTTTTTTTTAAAAAAAAATATACTTTTTTTTATCCCTACCCCTTTTTTTTAAAAAACTATATTTTCATCTTTTAAAACCTTTTTTTTTTTGTTCCCTTTCGAAAAAAATTTACATTCTTTTCCTTCCATATTTTTTTAAAAAAAATTATTTCTTTGTTTAGCAAATATTTTTATTTGAATAAGGTGATACAGAATGGTTTTAAGAAACATATTAACGTTTCTTTATATTTTCTTTCATTTTTCAGGTTGCTGGACCTTAGACAAATTAAAAATACTAAAAATGCGTAGTAAAATTACTGCGCCGCAGTCACGTGACCTGTTCTGAGTGTTTCGCTTTTATTTTATCTTTTTAAATTGCCTGACTTCTTAGGCAATCTTGGATCTCTTTTGTAGGACACCGGACTCTTGAATTTGGTAAACTTGGATTTAGTGTAAGAACCATAAGAAGCGATAATGCAATTAAAAGTTACAGGGATATACAAAGTCATAGGTGTATGCCATAAATTAATAATTTCGTAAGGAATAGGGAGGATTATTTTTACGACGAGCCGGAGGAGGTATATAATTATTTCCTTGATATGCGAAACATCTCTACGATATGTAATTTATAGGAATGATATTTTTCTTACTAACTGCAATAATTTTGGGTGATGTATATTGACGAAGAATCCGAAGACCATCATAAAGATGTGCAAGATATTATAAAGAACTGCTTAAGTTAGAAAATAATTACAGGTTAGAACATCTGAAAGAGTTGATGCAAGTAAGGCTTTCAAGATCGGTTACCAGATTGAGTGTGAGAAATTAAAATTTTGCAGAAACTCATAACGTCAACCAACTTAAAAATTATTTTAATGAATTTATTTGCGAGAATGATGAGTTATAAAAAAATTACTGTAATATCGTTACGTAAAATTTGTTATATTTTAGTTAATCGGGAAAGTTTAGAAGCGTTATTTTATTTTAGTAAAAAGAAAGTTCAAAGTACTGTGAAATCTTTCATCAATGTAAAATTAATCCCCTTAAATCATAAAAAAAAAATTTTTGAATTATAAAGAATCATACAAAAATAATCATAAAATGAAATATTTGAATTCATAAAATAAATTTTAAACTAGGTAAACGGAAACTGTCGCACAATTAAATCATGACGCAATGGCTTGTTTAAAAATAACAAAAAAGTGTGTTACGAATAAATGTGGTACAAACAAAAAAGGAAATAGGCAGGGTAGTAAAATTCAAAAAAAAAAAATTATAGTGACGTAAGGAAAAAATCATATAAAAACTTTTGAATTTCAAATAATTCAAATAATCATAAAATAATCTTAAAATAATCTTAAAATAAAAATTTTTTGAATTTAAAACTATGAAAAATAATAATATTGATCTACTTTTTAGTATTTCTAAATAAACAGAAATAAGCCATAAAACGTATAACGATACAGAAAGCTAATAAGATTATAAGATTAAGATACCAAGATAATTCAGTAGATTTCTCATTTTCCAAAATAGTTGTACCAGGAATATTATTATCATATCCTAATGCATCACATATAGATGTTTTTCCTATTCCTAATGATTCTGGTGAACTACATTGAAATTGCGCTTTTGGCGTGTCAAATTGAATTTGTAAATTTAATTCATACGCATATGTCATGAATGACTATGATATTTAAATAAAAATATTAATATTTAAAAAAAAAAAAATGTTAAATACTTGAAAAGGAAAATTCCAAATATGTTAATTGTAAAAATATTTGCACTTACAAGATATTTTAACCAAGTCAAGCCAGTCGGTAAAATTTTCACGTAAAATCCACTTAACAACATAGATCCAAGCATAAATACCGTACCAGCAGCTATTTTGAAAAAATAAATAAATGAATTATTATCTTTCTTTTAAAAAGGAAAGCACATAAGGTATATGATTCATACTTACATGTGCTTTTTTGTACGTTTAATAAACTAGCTCCAAAAAAATAACCAAAACTCTGAGAAGTCAATGTACATAACAGAATTACTAATAAATAAGCCACAAATCTACCAAAATCTGGTAATAACCTTGTAACCCAATATACCACGATAGTAAATAATGTAGGATTAATTAAAACTAAAGGTATTTCGGCAATTTGTTTTGACAAAAAATATGCTGATAAACGATAAGTGCGTGATTGTCGTTCCTTTGTTAACATATCTAAATCCAAGGGAAAAGTTGCTACAGCTCCAAGAAGTGGTTGAAATGACCAAAATACAGTTCTATTAAAAGAAAGTGTTAATTTAGATAATACATAAGTTATCAAGAAAAAAAAAACTTTATACTTACTCGAAGGAAATCTACAATGAATTATTACAATAAATTAGACATACATGTAAATCAATTAAAGTTTAGAAAAAAAAAATTTAGGACTTAAACAAAACAAATATACACGTGTTATTTATACTCACGTTACTAACACGATCGAATATACTCTTTTCTATAAAAGGAACTCGTAACCAAACCAAACAGCATATTGCGGCCATAGCAAAAGTTTGACCTATTTCAATTGTAGATAAAATTTCTCTTCTGCTTTGCTTAAAAGTTCTTTCAGTAAGGATTGAAAGTTGTTGCAAATAAGTGGCTTCCCAACCATAATCACAATGAACTGGAGCTCTTTTCATGTCGTTATTATCATCATGATTCCTACGAGAATACTTTTCAACTACGTGTTTTCCTGTTGGATCATCATGAACTTGGTGTGCGTATGAACTAATTAATTTTTGCTTACTAACATCATCATTCAAGAGCTCCACTTTTAACATATTTATAAAAAAAATAAAAAAATTTATAAAAATTTTAAATAAAATAAAATAAAATATAGTTGTTTAAATATAATAAATGGTACGTACATATATAGTCTGCAAGATTATAGTTGGGGTGACACTTAAATCCTTGACTAGCAAAATAATCTGCCGCTTTAGTTCTTTCGCCAAAATAGACCATATGTCCATCGCACAACAACATCAATTTATCAAAAATTTCAAATACTTGAGATGAAGGTTGATGAATGACAATAATAATTGTCTTTCTTTGTTTAATAGCCAATTCTTTAAGAATTTTTGCAAGCTCTAGAGCCAAAGCAGAATCTAAACAATCAAATAAATAAAAAAATTAGATAATTTGGATATTTTTTAAATTCAAGATTGTTCTGATTGCTCACCTAGACCGGATGTTGGTTCATCTAGCAAAATGACGCTCGGATCTGTTAATAATTCAGTTGCAATGCTAACGCGTTTTCTTTCTCCTCCTGATACACCGCGAACTCTATTGTCTCCTATTTTCGTGTGGGCAATTTTAGTCAAATTCAATAATTGCATAGTGTCATCAACTTGCTTTAGTTTATCATTCAATGATAATTCACGCGGAAGACGTAATCTAGCCTAATTATTATATTCGAAAATTTAATTGGTTAAAACAGATTAAGTGACGTGTTAAGTTGAATTGTAATTACTTACGGTGTAAGTAAGAGTATCTTTCACAGTTAATTCGGGAAAGAAGATATCATCTTGAGTACAATAAGCGACATATCTCTTTGAGCATTTTGTTGGCTTAAAACCATTCATAGTTATCGTTCCTTTAACTCCCTTATTTCCTACACGATCACCAAGGAGATTTAGCAAAGTAGTTTTTCCACAACCTGAAGGTCCCATAATCGCGAGAATTTCTCCTTGTAAATTGTAGTTTGGTTGAAGATTATTATGGTTATCAAATAAATAAAATGATGTTATGTGAACTTAATATTTACCTGGATTAGCACAACCATGAATATTTTCTATAATTGATAATGTTGATTCACCAGATTCTAAACTAGATTGTTTACGTTTCCAAGTATTTACATTTCCTTTGGGTACAGAATAATTTAACCCATGCCATTCTACATAAACAGGATTCTTTGCAGTCGTTCCACTTTCAGTACGTTTTAATAACAATGTTCGTTTTGTTGTTCTTTCTGCTGAGAAGTCATAATCATTTCCGTCCTTATAATAGATTATTACATATTAAATAAAGATTTTCTTTAACAAAAAAATAAATAAATAAAATTAATACCCTTTTTTCATTTGTGGACGGAACAGAACTTGAAGTCGATTCAACTTCATTAATTGTAATTTCTTCCATGTTTTTTTTTTTTAAAAAAAAAAGAGGAATGATTTAATATCGAAAAAAATTTGGGCCTTTTTATAATTGAAATGAATTTTTCGAATTTCTACCTTTTTAATTATAATTACATTGAACAATTGTCTACCGAGAAAGTGATATCAGATATTATTTAACCAAAATTAGGTTTAGGGAACGCCAATAATAAAAATTTATTCATTCTAAATTCTGGGTCGAATTTTCGATAAAAATTAATTAATTCAATTTTCTTATTAAAGTTAACAAACGAAAAAAAAAAATATTTTTTTCACACTTAATTGTATTACGTACAACGGAATAAAACTTAAAAATTTATTTTTTACACATTTAATTGTACAACGGAATAAGCGCATTGATCGCATTGATAAGAGTTTATCGAAATCTAATTGATTAATTTTTCTACCCTAACTCTTTTATGCTCAATTGTGAAACAAGAATAAAACTCATCTTCTAATCTACGTTTTGATGAAAACCCTACCAAAATCTGATTTTAAGTAAAATGAATTCATTCAAATTTATAAATTTTTTGAGTAATTTGATTATTACAATGAGATAAATTTATTTTTTGTTTTCCAAATTTTGAATCGCTTAATTGAAAGTCGATCATATTTTTGCTTATTAATTCACGGGATACAATGAATGATTAACTACAAATTTAGTAATGAGTGTCATCAGAGCACGTGAGTTAATTAAATGAAGTTAGTTACACTCGCATGGTTTGTTTGTTACACAAGTAAAGCTACTTGTTCTTTTATGAATTTTTTATAATTTGAATAAACTTGCTTAAAATTAAGTATTTCTCTTTTTTTTTGATTTATAATCAATTCAAAATTTGATCAAGAAATTGAAGAATGGTATATCTGGAACACTTTATCACATTTATTCCGTTTATAATAAAATGAAAAATGAATTGAATCTAAATAAATATAGTTTAGCTATGTTAGAATTCATTTAAAAGAACAACGAAACATGTAATTATCTCAACGTACATTTACTAATTCGAAAATTCTAGAATTAGATTTTTTTTTAGGGGGCAAATGTTTTTAAATAATGAAATTATCTCTATGTTCCATGAAAAGAATAGATCTTATTTACAATAATAATTTATAATCTGTATTTATTAATGCCTCGATCTGGATTAAAATCGGGTCATCATTCAAATTTATAACAACAATTTGTAGAACAAGTATTGTACTAAAAATAAAAAAGAATTTTCGATAATTTTAAATAATTAATTGTTTTTTTAAAATCTGAAAAAGTGAAAGGTTATGCGCCATTTGTTACAGCCGCTATGTTGATATGATTTATTCGTGCTTATGATTTGTTCAGTTTTCAGTTAGTTCATTGCGGGTGCGGGTACGTAACAAAAATTGACTTATTTTCTTCTGTTGTAGCACGTATTTGTTGCTGTACGTATTCGTCATCAATCATTCAGAAGGCCAGAACCTAATGATCCCTTAAATAACTAATGCACACAATACGCCTATCATTTTATTTTTCTTATTATAATCTCTTTATTGTATATGTATATTTTCATAGTGTAAAACTGTAAGTCGGTGAGCCTTTGTGTTATACACGAGACTCTGCGATTTTCATTAAAGCCCTGCATCTACTATAAAAAAAATGTCACTCAAATCAAAATTAATACTTTATACATAATAAACAATGAAACAAGTAAAAAAAATTCTTTCTCTTTTTTTTTATAACATACAAAATATAAAAGTTGCGTATTTCCATCCAAAACAAAATAAAAATAAATAAAATATAAATGAGTTAAATTTCTAAATCTAGAACCTTTATAATATCCTTGAGATATGCGAGAACCTTCCTCCCAATTTTCTTCCGCTAGTTAAATTCATTTTCTGATTCTTTAATTTCATACGCGGATAAACGTTTCTCGTAAGTATCATTAAGACTATTGACTTTCACATACAATTTCTTTTTTTGTACTTTCTTCCATAAATCATCTTCTTTGATAATCCATTCTCCATTTCTTCAAATTTTGTGGACTTTCTACCCTCTTTTTCATCTATAACTATCGGCAACCTGGTATCAGAGTCACTTTTTTCTTCCTCGTTTCCTAAGCTCTTTAATCTTGTCTTGTACAGAACTTCGACTGGGGTCTCTTAATAATACATAAATACTTATAAATTTATGTAATTATTATATCTGTCACTTAAAATGAATTTTATAACAGTCAATGGATTTGAATGCCAAATCTAAAAGTTAACAATGTTCTTATTTCACGTTTTAAGTCCTTTAATACCCTATAAAAAATCTATATACGAAAAATATACGTTTTGCATACATTTTATGTGGTTTTATAAATAATTCCGTATATTTCATAAGTAATTCATTTTTGAAGATTTTTTAAAAAATTAATAAAACGCGCCAGTGGTGTTGAACACCACATCACGTGAGATCAATCCATAATTTACATGTAATATCAACGCCGCGTTTGTTTCGTTTGTTTTTCTTTTTTTTTTTAGGAAAGGTCTTGGACAGTTGGGCTTCGACCTGGACTTTGACATTTCAAGGTGAGTGGTTTCGAGTTTTTTTCATTTCTTTTTTTGATTGGGGAACGTTACTAACGTTCCCTCTTTCTTTTTTTTTTTAGGAACGGCCTTTGACTTCGACTTGGACTTTGACATTGCAAGGTGAGTGGGTGGTTTGATT
This sequence comes from Rhizophagus sp. LPA8_4_AMF, assembly GCA_021464525.1. Lineage (NCBI taxonomy): Eukaryota > Fungi > Glomeromycota > Glomeromycetes > Glomerales > Glomeraceae > Rhizophagus > Rhizophagus sp. LPA8_4_AMF. The sequence goes on from JADRCO010002671.1 coordinate 7,508, forward strand.
TTTTTCGTGAGGTTCTATTTCTGTTTTTTTTTGATTTGGGGACGTAACTAACGTTCCCTCTCTTTCTTTTTAGAATAGCCTTGGACTTTAACCTGGACTTTGACATTGCAAGGTGAGTGGGTGGTTTAATTTTTTCGTGAGGTTCTATTTCTTTTTTTTTTTTTTTTTTTTTTTTTTGGGTTTTTTTTCTTTTTTTTTTTTTTTTTTGATTTGGGAACGTTACTAACGTTCCCTCTCATTCTTTTTTTTTAGGACCGACCTTGGATTTCAACCTGGAGGACTTTGAAATTGTAAGACGGTGGTATTTTGTTTTATTTTTTTCATTTCCTTTTTAATTTGGGTACATCACTGACGTTCTCTCTTTTTACAGAAATGATTTGAACTTTGATTGGACTCTAAAATTTCTTTATTTTGTTAATCTTAACGTGGTGGTTTCATTTGATGTAATTACCCTTGGTTCTTTGTTTTCCATAACTCTTGGTAAGGTGGTTTCGTTTGGGATGTAATTACCCTTGATATTCCTTGATATTCTATCTTTTTGTTAATTCTTCTTGTTGATTTTGTTTATTGTAGGACGTAATTATCCTTGATTCTCCTTTATTTACATTAACACCTGGTATGGTGATTTCGTTCTGGATGTAATCCTTGATCTTCTGCCATTTCGTTAATTATTCTTGATGGGTTTGTTTAGGATAAATTACTCATGATCCTTCTTTGTTTTAATAAACCTTTGATATGTCGGCTTCATTGTCTGAATACTTTTTTTTTGCATTTTGAAACTCAATTTTAATAACATTTCATTCAGTTTTTATTACTTCATTTTATAACTCATGAAGTAAATTAAAAAAAAGTTCATAACATATAGTCAATTTTGCAAACATTTATGATCAAAGAATGGGACTAAATATTACGTAAATTAATTTTGAGTATTTTTATTCAGTTAAATTAGAACACGGGAATAAACCTAAAGTGAAAAAAATTTTGATAACAAAAAGTTGGCCAATAAAAAAAGCTTTGTGAATCACGTGATGTGGTCATCAAAATTAAAGTGCAACTATATACTGTATAATATAATACGATTTACATTATTAAATTACGCGTTTCGTTAAAATTTTTTTTAATAAAATTTTTTAAAAATTTTATATTATTCTCTGTAATTTTTTTTTTTTAATAATGAATTATGAATATGAAATTAATGACTTAATCTTAATCACGTTTTTGTGAAACCAGATTAACCATCATAATCTCAATCACGCATTTTGTGAAGACTCCCATTGTTATACAAATAGTGTTTTACAAATAGATATACAAAATAAACTGAGAAAAAAATAATATTCTATCTAAAAAGTAATTATAGTAAAAATTATCAACTTGAACTTAATATAAATAAAAAATTGATTGCTCAACTCAACATGCCTTCAAAGTTGCACAGGAAAGCTCAAAATTAAATTTGATTCTATGATATCAAAGAAGCAATTGCAATATGCTTTATGCTATACGCAATATGCAAAATAAAAAATATATAAATTCATGCCAATCTTTATAACGTCTAACCAAATTGAGTGAAAAAAAATGCATACATTTGTAGGAAATTTTTTTGCATTAAACGCTTACTTTGACACCATTAAGATATTTACGTAAAATTTATTTTTTTTTTTCACAAAGATTGCAAGTCAATTTATTAAAGAGTAAAAAGTAAATAGTACAAAACCATAAAACAAAATTACAAAACTAAAAAGAACTACTGGCTCCCCCATCTACCATAGTAAACTACCCAGACAGACGAACCCAACCTTGCCAAAAACCCTCACCCATGCTTCTGCCAACTAAATGTTTTAAGCCTGAGGGCACAGAACTGGTTTTGAATGGTGAATCTTGATACAGTTAATTATGAACCAAAAATTTGACGAAAAATATTGAAGCCATTCACCCCAAATTCTATACTATTAACTATATCTAAATAAGAAAAATCAGATAAAATTAGTAGGTAAACGAGATATAGAACTAGATTTTTGTCATTTGGATATTTTATCAATCCCAGCATGAAATTCATCCACCAACATTCGTTCACAACAAGGTTTCCAAATCTTCGTATTGATGTCCATATAAATGTTATTAATAAAGACTGATAAAGTCTGTCACGTGACAGAAGGAGTTTTAATATAGGAATTAAGAGTATTAAAAAGGAAAAGGGAACTACTCTTTTGATTAAATCAATAAAATTAAATTGATTATCATGTGGTTGTAAAGACCAAAGTGTGACAAAGGGCACGTGATGGAAAGTCAGGTAAGTTGCCAAAATGACAAATAAGCTGAGGAAGTTCTTTGATCTGATTAAAAATAATAGAAGAAAGTATTGCATGATGCTGCAGATAAAGCCACACATGAGAAAAAGTTTCCTTTTCATCTTTGCGAGAAGGATAATTCCATCCATTGTAAAGATCAGGACATCATAATTTGACATGCTCAATGGTAGGTAATTCTTCCAAAAGGAATTTAATCCAATGAGATTTTTTGTAAGAGGCATAAAAGGAAATAGAAGATGAAATTCATCATTGTTAAGGATAAAGAAAGTAGTTCTCCAGTCCACATCTAGGTTCACATATCGGGTATTCCTATGTAAATACAAAAATTTTTCAAATCCAATATCACGAGAAAGATTAGTAATAAATTTCTGAAATCTGAAGATTGGGTTCAATAGGTATATTTTGCCATAAAGGAAAATAATGAATGAAGGATATGTTGGAAAGACAAAAATTCAAAGGTAAAGAATTATAATCATGAGAAGATCTAGCAAGAGAGTCAAATAAATCATTATGTAAATCACCTGAATGGGCTTTAACTTTTTCAGAGACAACAGAAAGAGAATTTAAATGTATAATATCTAAAACCATATCCCAAAGAGAAATATTATGAGATCCTTTAAAATTATTATGAGGAGAAATAGGAAAAATGTTATGAGATAAAGAATTTAAAATGCTATCTTTTTTTTTTGACACCATTAAGATATTCATGTAAATTTATCTGGCCTGATTTAGAAGTTAATTTTGTTGAATTTTACCTGAATTTTTGGGTAATTTTCAAAAAAAATTGATCAGCAGAGGTTCCCTTGTCATTATCCTAATTCGGACAAATTTTTTTACTTAATGTTTTTATATATTATACAGATACATGTACATATATATATATACATAACAGGAAGAAAAACAAAAGTAAAATCATGAATTAGGCTTATCTATGCCACCTTTGCTGCATATTAAATTAAGTCATCAAATAATAGTTTTTGTTAAAACATTTTAATTCTTTCGATCTTCATTTTGAATGATCATCTGAATTATTGGGAATTATTTTTTGCAAAAAAAATAAAAAAAAATATATTTTTCATATCTACCTTTTTTACCTTTTATTGTTTAAATAAAAAATTAAGCAGATAGATAATAATAATAATAACAAAATAATAAATAATAAAATAAAAACTCAACATGATATGATTAATTTTTATTTTCTTTACAATTTTTTTTTTAAAAAAAAATTTATTTTGCTTTACAATTTCTTTTTTAATAAATTCCTTATTATTAGAACTAAATTTAATTTTAACCAATATAAATTTATTTTACAAATGATAAAAAATTAATTATTAAAAAAAAAAATATCAAATATTATTATTTGAGCATAAATAAGAATGTTTATCACAAAACAAATTATATTTATTATTAAAAAAAAATCAAATAAAAAATTTTTATGAGAATTTATTTGTTAATAAATCCATTTTTTTTCATATTTCTTAAAATTTCTGATTCGTATCCAATTCGTTATAAGTGCTCTACAATATAAAGTCCTCGCTACGCTCGGACAATAAGAATAAAATAAGAATAAAAAATACTAAAAAAAAATCATATATTTGTGGATTTGCCGATCAAATCGTCTTAACTTTTAAGTTTAAATCAGGCACTAATCAGGCGAAGCCAAGCACACATTTCAACTCAAAAATTATTTATACAGGGTAATCTAAACATCACCGTTACATAGGAATTATTTTATTATATTATATAGATTAATTCGTCATTTCTAGATACTGATTGCATTCGGTATATATGAGTGATTGACGGACCACATTTTTTTTTTCAAAAAAGACGTTGACAATTTAATAATTGGATTGGAGATAAAATTTAATATTATGAATATGAATACTTATACCTTCAATTTGTAATTCACAGCTAAAGAAATAAAAATGTTTTTATAAACATTATTAATTATCGTAAAAAAGTAGTTTTTTTTCGTATAAATTTCTTTTTTTTTATATGATCAACGTTAAACTAAGTTTATTTCCACGATGATATTCGTTTTTATGGCATTAAGACTGGGTGAGATATGATAAATTTTTAATTGATATAATGTAGGGTCAATCCCCGCAGTATTACCTGCTAGTCTTATGACTATGCCACCAGGATTGCTTACAATTGTTAAACCAATCAAATCTTATTAGTAAATTTTCGAGTTCAAAAGGTTAAAATTATATTGATCAAATTTATTTTCATATAAATTGAGATCGTCTGTATTTATTTTATTAAGTCCAAAATTCCTAACAATATCCTTCTAAGTAAAATTCTCAACCATACTTTTCAACACTTCATCCTAACAAACCTTTTTCCTCAAACCATATTTTAGTTTTCAAATTTCAATCTTCAACCACATTAATTTTAAACGTTCGTATTTTTGATCTTCATTAATGACACCCATGTAAAATGGCCCCTAAAATGTACACAAGAATAGTTTTACGTCATTTCGGACGCAGTACATTATAAAATTACAACTTTAAAATTTATACACTCAAAATTACTATTATGCTGCATCTAACAAATAATACTGCGCACTATGTAAGGATGGTTACTACAATATTGATACCTTAAATAGGCTTAATATACTGTACATTTTTTTAATAAAAAAAAAATAAAAGTGAAAAATAAATATATATGCATATTATATATTTCTGGTAATAAAGTATGCTGATGATAAATATTTGAAATTATTGAAATCTTAGTTGGATAATAAATTTAACCGGGAGCTTGTGCTGTATCATGCTTGTATGACGAAAGAATTGTAATACCCACCAGCAGTGATCATTGTATATACTTATCATGTGACGAATGAATGACATTTAGTTGTCAGTTTCGGAATCGGTTTCGGAATTTGTCCGATTCTCGTTGACCATTGGCCGTACCTGATAAAACAATTT
>JADRCO010002672.1:0-12739 GCA_021464525.1 Rhizophagus sp. LPA8_4_AMF
TTTTCTTTATTAAATGTATATTAAAAAAACGTTTCACAACATTTTTTAATAAAACAATAAGAAAAATATTTGAAACGTTTTTCTTTATTAAATGTGTTATAAAAAAAACGTTTTCGCAACATTTTTTCATAAAACAATAGGAAAACCGTTTTCGCAACATTTTTTATAAAATAATAAGAAAAACGTTGTAAAACGTTTTTTATAAAACAATAAGAAAAACGTTGCGAAACGTTTTTCTTTATTTAATGTGTTATTAAAAAAACGTTTTCGCAACGTTTTTTCATAAAACAATAAGAAAAACGTTGCGAAACGTTTTTCTTTATTAAATGTATTATTAAAAATCGTTTTCGCAATATTTTTTAATAAAACAATAAGAAAACGTTGAAACGTTTTTCTTTATTAAATGTATATTAAAAAAACGTTTCGCAACGTTTTTTCATAAAACAATAAGAAAAACGTTGTAAAACGTTTTTCTTTATTAAATGTATTATTAAAAAACGTTTCGCAACGTTTTTTCATAAAACAATAAGAAAAATGTTGCGAAACGTTTTTTTTATTAAATGTATTATTAAAAAAACGTTTCGCAATGTTTTTTCATAAAACAATAAAAAAAATGTTGCGAAACGTTTTTCTTTATTAAATGTGTTATTAAAAAATGTTTTCACAACGTTTTTTAATAAAATAATAAGAAAAATGTTGCGAAACATTTTTCTTTATTATAAAATATATATTAAAAAAACGTTTCGTAACATTTTTTTATAAAACAATAGGAAAAACGTTGTAAAACGTTTTTCTTTATTAATGTATTATAAAAAAAATGTTTTCGCAACGTTTTTTAATAAAACAATAAGAAAAACGTTGCGAAACGGTTTTTTTTTTGTCAAATTGAAAATAAAAAACGTTTCACAATATTTTTTATTAAAATGATTAAAACCCGTTATGAAACGGTTTTTTTTTGTCAAATTGAAAATAAAAAACGCTTCGCAACGTTTTTTATTTGATAATTTACTGATAAAAATCATTTTCGCAACGGTTTTTAACTGTATTAATAAAACCGTTGCGAAACTGATTTTTATTTGATATTTACCGATAAAAAGTCGTTTTGAAATGATTTTTAACTATATTAATAAAAAAACGTTGCAACACATTTTTTGATTATGAATTTGCCGATAAAAAATCAGTTTTTAACAATATTAATAAAAAAACGTTGTGAAAAACGTTTTTTTACTAAAAATCTGAATCAGATCCGAATCGGATCTGGATCAGATCAGATCAGATCAAGTCAGATTCGGATCAGATCAGATCTAACTCGGATTCAGATCGGATCGGATCGAATCTAATTCAGATTCAAATCGGATCGGATCGAATCTGATTTTAGCTGATCCGAATTCAGATCAGATCAGATTTAACTCAAAACCGGTCTGATCCGATCCATTCAGAACACTAGCGGGGATACTTATTTTAAAAAATGGACAAAATTGTCCAGAATTTTTTTTAAGAAACGGCGCAGTTATGCAATTTAGAAAAAATATCAGTCTATGTTTAAGACGAATAATAAACAAATAAATAAATAAATAAATTTATTTTATTATTTATCATTATAAAATGTTTAAAAAATAATTTATTACTTAAAAATATCAGCGGATTACTAACTGCAATTTGACTCCAAAATCCGTAATATTGCGGATTTGAAAAATCATTTAAGGGTCTATCCTTACATATGAAGTAAATAAAATCGTACCAAAAAGTAAATAACGTGACATACCAGTTGATAAGACCAAACTTATCAACACCAAAGAACCAGCTTTTAAGAAAGGATCTAAAGCGGCTAAATTTAAAAAACAGGATGTGAACTATATTAATATTGGATATGAACCAGAGGGTCCTCATCTTGCCTGTATGCAAGATATCATCATCTACGACATACCAGTAATTTGGATGACGCGACAACTTCTTCACGAACTTGTCTTATAGGAAAAATAATTTCAGTTAACCGTAAAATGCATAAAAAGTACTCAACAATACGAGCAAAGATTTAATTATTACTGACCGCTTGCCAAGCTTTTGATCACAACACTTGGATTGCACCATTCAGAGACTACTTTGTGAGATAGTTTCCAGTAGCGTGAACTTTGAAAAAATGAAAACAGAGAAAATTCTTTCAAGTTGCGGTCTATGATGTACCAGTATTAATGACATATCTCACATTCGTTATTGATGGCAACGTCCATCTCTTCCTATGTGAAGCCAATGTGAAAGCTTATAAGCTAGTGAAACTTCCAGACAGCACTATTAAATTAATCTGTTTCTTCAAATCATAGAACGACCTCACCTCCGTAATTGGAAAGAAGATTAAATGGTTAGATCAGGAACTTAAATGGGCTCGCTATGCTATTCTGATGTTTAAAAAATGAAATTCTATTTTTTGTAAGATGAATTATGAATTTATATATAATATACAAGATAATTTACGTCTATAATTAACATGTTGATGGATCATCTCACATTCTGCTCAATCACCAACAGTTTCTGGAAATGATGGATTTTTTTTCAAAACTAAGGCAAACAAAAAAATTAAACTAAGTTAAAAAAAATTAAATTAATAAATTCAATTATTTACCTTATTAATACATTTATAATTTCACTAATAAGAGGCATATCATAATGTTCAGTAGTAGGGCATAAAGGATAAAGCTTTTCAGCTATTAAAAATCTCATAAACTCCTGCAATTTTTTGTAAATAATTTTTTTTTAAAAAATTCAATTATAGACAATACAATACCATATAACCATGCCAAATCCTTTTTGATATATAAAGATAAGAAGGAATGTTTGGTAGTTTATATTTTTCTTTTGAAAATTGGCTATTATGTTGTATAATAAAAATAAATATTAAGCCAAAAAATATGTATGTAATGTTCTAGTTAATTTTACCTATTCAGTCTCATTGCTAGAGAATTCAATATCACTTTTTTGATTTGATGATTCTTTTTTATTTTCGTTGCTAATTTGTCATCAAATGATTTATCTTCTAATATTTTTTGATTTAACATTGATACTTTTTTTTTATTTTCCCTTTTCATTTTGTTAGTATTTTCTAGTTTTATAATTTTTTTTAAGTTCAGCAATTTTTTTAGATATTGTATTTTTTTCGTACTCACTGTTAAAAGAGCTACTCTCAGAGTTAGATATTTCGCTCATTATATTCTATTTTAGATATTATTATAATAAATATTAAATACTAAATGACTTGATAATATAAACTTGTACGAAATTTTTATTACTATTTTTTTTTTCCTTGGTTTGGAAAAGAAAAGATGAAAGTTGTTAATTATTATAATCACGAAACTATACTTAAATTATATTTTAATTTTGGTAGCACAAACTCTTCTATCCTATTATTAATTTATTTATGCAAGTAGTCCATTATTGATTTTTTTATAATTAAGGAATGTGGCATAGCTAAAATGTCAAAACATTACATAATTGTCTTGCTGATATTACGTCATTTGCATTACTTTTTTCACTAATTTTTTTAATCATATCATTCATAATCACTATTATCAAAATTATCAAAATTATAATTGTCAAAATAATTTTTTCAAATATGGTAGACTTCAAAATAATTCTAAAACTCTTAAAAGAATGTTCTATTTTATAAGATCTAGCTTATATTTTAGTAGTTTAAAATTTTTTTTTGTAGATTCAGACAGATCAGGACATTGAAAAAGACAAGTAAGTTCTGTCAGAAACTTCTTATTTTTTTTTTAAAAAAAAAATCATTTTATTGATATACTTTTATTTTATTTTTGCAGGATTCAGATTTCAACCTGAGTTTCATATATTTACGAAACTTAACTTTGTTTGATTTTTGTGAATTCAGAAGTATTTTAACAAACTAATTTGTTTGTTTCTTTTTTTTTAGATGGTTAGTTTTTTAGGTCTTTGGAGTTTGGATATGTAAAATTTCGCATTAAAGTGTCCATTTTAATAATTCTTCTTTTGATAAATGTTTATTGGTGTTTCTTATTTCTTTCAGATAGATTGCAGGCATTGGTTATATGGAAATTTGGTAGGTGTTCTTTTCTTTGAATTAACTCTTTTAATGAACCATTTACTAATGCTTCATTTTGCAACTAACTTCTTCAGGTAATTCTGGATCTCTTTGTAAGCTTTTTTTTCCTTTAATTATTTATATTAATGAATAATTAATCACACTTTGTTCTTTTTCTTAGATGTTTTTTCTGGTTTCTCTATGGAGAGATTTTTGTTTATTTTAATAGTATTGATATTCAAATCAAAAGAGACAAAAATAGTGAAGGAGAAATGAATTTTTACAGGGAATGCAAAATAACTGATGAAGAAAGAAAGAACTTATCCGTAAAGAAAGAGAAAAGAGTGTATAGAGAAATTTAGGAAAACAATTAATAGCTTAAATTCTTTAACTGTAGATGTATCTAAAAATTCAGGTTGGAGAACATCAGATCAATCAGATGGAACCATTGGTTTCCCATCTTCCCACCTTGTTACAGTTGTATCACCAGGACGTTATATCAACGAAAATTTAGTACATTGATCACTTAAAAATCTGTGGCTATCCAATTATAACAAGAGGAAGGAAAAGGTTAAGAAATAAGGGATACAATTGGCGTAAGACAATATTTTTGAGAATTTGGAGTTGAGCAATTTATTATTGTAAGAGTAATTGATCGATATATAGGTTTCTTAAAATTTTTTATTATTGACAAAGAAATCGATGATAGTAATATAAATTCAGTGTTTAATAATAATTGTACAAATTTCAAACAAATTTTAAGAATCCATATTAAAACATTTTAATAACTTTATAAAAAATCTATAATAATTATACATTATTAGATTTACAAAATAAAATAAATAAAAACTTAATCTAATTATACAAATTCTAAACAAAAAATTGGACAGTTTTTATTTATTAAATGCCAGAACGTTAATAATATTATGAAAAACCTACAATAATCATACAATTAAATTTTACGAAAAAATGGAATTTTATTCAATTATACAAATAATAAACAAAAACTAGATAATTATTACAAAAATAAAACAAGAACTGCATGATTTTTAAACAATGACTTTTTACTGGGTGCAGGTAATAGAGCTAGACAATACATACATAGGGTCTCCAAATGGATGACGGGTGGTTTATTAGCAATCGAGAGTAAGTTGAATAGCGAGCTTTAAAGATGTTTACATGTAATTCTTATGACTTACTCTTACTAATAAATGCGTTGTTGAAATGTTAAAAAAAAAAATAATTTTCAGTTTGTAGATTCTAATCAGTTTTAATATTAATCATATAAATTTACTAATTGTTAATAATTTTTTTTATTATTTTTTTTTAAAAAAAAAATTTTTTAACTAGATATAAAAAATTTATTTATTTTTTTATTAAAGATAGTTTTTAAATCATTTTTTTATTCTTTTTATATTGGTTTAAAGAATTCTTTCATATTTGACCTTTTTCAGTTTAAATAATTAAATCATGGATATCTCTAATAATAAAAAGTTAACCAATATCTTGTGTAAATTAGATATTTTTTTTATTTAAAAATGTTACTAATATTGTAAAGTAGCACCTATCATGTACTTATCTAATTAGAATTAATAAAATAAAAACAAATGTGAATCAGATAACTTAATATACTTTTACTTATTATTAGTTTAGTAGTATTAAAAATATTTTTTTTATTTTTTTTTTGAGTTTAAATCTGAAATTTTACCAAAATGAAATTCCAAGATTTATATACTTTTTTATACTACATATTTCATCATGATTTATACTACTATTACTATTACAATATTATTTTTATATATTTTTCACATACTACAGTTATCTTTTGCTAAAATAAATTGTGTCCCTGCCTACAATTTTTATCTAAGAATCAAATTTAGGTCTCAACCTAATTATAACTTTTGACTTATATTTTTCTCTATTATAAAATTTCTTTAACTATTCTCTATTTTATAGTATTTTAATTATTTTTCCAGTTAATTCTTTTAATCAGTATACTTCCTTTAGTAATATTTTATCAATCTCATAAGGTTTTTCCATTTTTTTTCAAGTTTTCCTAACCATTATTTTTTCTTATACGCTTTGTAAAATAATGCTTTATTTTCAACTTGAAATTTTTCCTTTCATTTTCCTTTTTCATTATGATATTTCTTTTAATAACTTTGTATCTGCTCTTAGATACATTGATTTTAACTTTTTGAATTATTTCAGATGTTATATCCAATAATTCTTTTACTTTAATATCGTATCTTTATTCTCTAATAATCTTACATTTCTTTCATGTATAATATAAAATGGTTTCATATTTGTTGATTCATTTTGCTTATCTTGATATGCAAATAATACTGATATGATATATTCATCCCAATTTTTTTCTTCCAATTTTGCCAAACTTTCACATAAACTATTTATTTGTGATCTATATGGTGCAGATAATTTATATTTTATTTCTATAATTTTTCCATAATTTTATTATTAAACTGCAGCCTCCTATAGGATTTTGAACATCTTTCATACAACTCACATTTGAGTTTGTGTAAAATTTATATGTAAATTCTGCTCAAAATTGCATATTACAGAAGTATTTTTTAAATTTCTTATTCTACATACCCCTGCATTTAAGCTATTCAGTGATTGGATTTTACAATCTTATACTGTTGGATTCATCTCAATGAGAGGAATCCACTAATAATAAAATTACATTTGTAGCATAAATATGAACTGAGTTATTACAAAAAATAGATTTTACTTTACATTATTTGTGAGTTGTATGAGAGATGTTTGGAATCCTACTCCTATTACTTATAATCTCTTTAGGTTTTTCATGTCTACAAATAATATCTACCTATAAAAATGTTATTACTTCTTTAATTATCACTTCTCTTAACATTCTAACCTCTGACCATTTTAATAGTAAAATAATCAACTGCTATAATAATATACTTATTTCCTGTTTCATTTTCTTTAACAGTTCTACTAAATCAATTCCAATCATTTCAAAAGATGTTTCTATCTATAGAATATAATTCATTTTTTCCAATTTGATTTTCTCTCATTTAACATTTTCAACATAATTTCACATATTCTTTAATATCCTTTCTTATATTATTCTATTAATATTTTCTATATATTATTTCATAAGTTATTTTGATTTCAAAATATGCTGATAATTTATTATCATGTACCATATACATTATCCTCTCAAATTCAAAATTTCTAATTACCTTTAATTTTCTTTTTCCAATTTTCCTATGTAATAATTCCTCACTAATCTTAAGATTCTTTTTATTTTCTATATTTTTACTATTTTTCCATATTCATTTCATCTATTCTTTATTCCTTTTTAAATTTTTTATCCTATTTTTTTATTTATATTTTATACTAATTAAGATAATACATTTGCATTCTTTTTTTTTTTTACATAATGGATAACTTTAGAATCATATTGTTATAATTCTTCTATCTATCTAACCTTTTTTCCTTTAGTATTTTTGCATTCTTTAATGTTTTTAAATATACTTCCCAATAGAATTAAAAAGTCAATATCAAAATATTATAATATAGTCAAAATCAATTATATCAGTATAAATATTTACTAATAAAACATATAATTATTGTGAATTACAGCATTTTAATTACGTTCATCATAATTCAAAAATTTAATTCTGCTGGTAAGTATATTTTTAAAGTTATATGATTAGTTATAACCTTAAACTTTTTTCTTATTAAATATTTATGAAAGTATTTAATTTTCCAATTCTATAATAGGATAATTTACTTCTGCCCTCTTGTAAATTTTTACTAATATACACAATTATCACTTTATTATTATTATTATCTTTTTATGATAAAATTGCTTCTATTTCAGATGTGTCAGTAATCAATAAAAATTCTTATTCTAAGTTTGAATGCTGTAATATTGAATATTTTATCAATCTTTGTTTAATTCATCAAATGCTTTTTGTTGTTTTTCTGATTTAATATTATAGCCAACTTTATTAAATATCATATTAATATCCATATTATCATGTATGTTATTTCTATAATTATATTAAAATTTATGGTAATAATATAATAAAAGGATTGCAATTACTATCAAAAAAATAGGTATTGACAACAAAGTACTAAGAGACAACTCAGTATATTTGGTAAAACTCAATGAAGTTTAGAATAAGGTAAAAATTATATTATTAGATTCAGAACACTAGCCTGAGCATAGTGGTATAGTTTTTTTTTATTTTGAGTTATACTGAATTTTACCAAGTTTCTCTTAGTATAGAATAAAAATGATGGATGTCCTATATATCATAAATTCAGCTGTAAAATGGCTGAAATAAGGGTATAAATAAAAAAATTTTTAATATTTTATACTTTAATTCTTTTATGATAAATAACTCATATTATTGTGTTTACTTTAATAATCCATTTTGTCTGAAGGGATATTTTACTGAAATACCATTTTACTGAATTCCATTTTACCAAAACTATTTACCAAATACATTTTGCTGAAAATTATTTGTTCCATTTATTTGATTATTTTATTATTTTTATATTAAATAATATATAAAGAAATTTTTTCTAGAAAAATTTTTAAATTTGATGATTTTTATTAAATTTATCTTGTTGTTTATAATATATTAATCCTTTTTTTACTTGCTTTTTTGTGAATAAATGTTTTCAGGATTATAAAGTTATTTATTTATTGCTTAGCAATTAATATCAGTTATTTAAATATTAAAGTGATAATATCTTGAAAATATTTTTTATTTTCATTACGTGTCTCATAAAATATTAATTGCTGTTATTTTTAGCAAAATGTCTGTTATAGACTAAACTTGGCTATGTCTTAAATTATCCTATCAGCCTAAATTATTGGTCTATTCCAATAATGCCTTAAAACTGTACCAGTAATATTCTTCTGATTTTGGCTGATAGGTTTAATTTAGTCTATAATATATCCATCTGGCGAAATAAAATTTTGGTGAAATGGATTCAATAAAATGCACTTTCAGTAAAATGTCCTTTTGACAAAATATCTCTTTAGCAAAATGGCTTTAGTAAAATGGATTTTGAAAAAATGTACTGTAACCTATTTTCACAATAAATAGTATTAAATATTAAAAAGAAAAAAGTATTGATAATTGTAATAATTGTAATTATTCGGTTATTAAAGATTACAGTACAATATTAAATTTAGTAAAATGATCTGGTAAGTTGCAGTAAAATCATATGACTGTTCTCAGCTGATTATCATTTATTATTATAATTTTATGAAAAGATACAGCATCTTTAACCTAGACTTCTGGTTTAGGATTCTTATTCTAATCAGGTTTATTTTGGTAATTATTGGTTTGTACAGAACATATATTTCATTTTCAGCTTTAAATAGATATTAAAATATTAACAGTCAGCGGTTATGTCAGTTAACTTGTTTTTTACTATTTAAAATCTTATTTACAAGCGGATTTACATAATTTAAAAATTTTTTATAAATTAACAATATTTAATATATCCAAGAATTATTTCTGATAATTAGTCATATCTGATTAAATAAGTTCATTTCAATAATTTTGTTTCACATTATAATTTTTAACTTGTCATATAAAATCCATTTCTATATTAGAAAATTTATTCCACAAATATTACAAGCTGTAAGGTTTTTTTTGTTAGATTTTTTTTTTTAAAAATGTGTTTCAAAAAAAGTAATTAAAATTCTTTTTGTACCTTTTATTTATATCAGCTTAAAAATTTTAACAGTGCTAATTAATATACAATGGTTGCTTCTATATAAAGTTCTACTTCTCAATATTCTGTTCATTATAAAAAATGTTCAAGTCTAAGCAAGGCTTAGTACATTATGAAGCTATTGTACACAAATATAACATTTTTCATAATAATTTCTATAAGCTTCCTGTGAATTTTATAAATGAGCTTAAAAAAACTTTAGTTTTTTTAATTCATTCATTGTCAATTACCTAAGTATCTTAATAAATAATCCAAGAAAACTATTGTGATTTCTGATTCAAATGATGATTGTGATGATAATAACAACAATAAAAAAATAAAAAAAATACTATATAGAGCTTGAATGTTAAGAAAGAGAACTAGAATTAAAGGGATGTAAACTTATCTTAAGGAAATGAGAAGCAAAAATTTGTGTAATAGAATTATCTAATCTTGAAAAGGAATGTGAATTAAATCAAGATTAATATTTAATTATTAAGCTTAGAATACTATAAAATTAATAATTTAATCAGCTCTAATCAAATTAGCAGTATAAGAAATAAGAAAGACTACAAATATAAAGTATTATTTTAATATACAGTATAATAAAAATAATGTAAATAAAAATAATAAAAATACATTTAAAAATTAAGCTGTTGAGTACGTTATACAGGTTTACCACAAAATCTTAACAACTATAATATCGATAGTTTACAATCCTGACACCAAGATCCAAATAACCAAAATCCTGATTGAAACAAAACTCCAATAGCTATAAATCCTGACAGTTAAAAATCTTGGCAGTCAAAATCCAGAAGTTTTTTTTTTTTTTAAAAAAAATTATATAAATTTTCCAAAAAAGCATGATTAAGCATATAATTTAAAAATGATGGTGTCTTAATTATATAATTAAAATATAAATTGAATTATTTAATTAGTATTAAGAGACAGTTCGCCATTTAACAGGAGAAATGATCAGCAAAAAATGGAATCTTACGTTCCTACATAGTAAAGTTCAGCAATAAAAGACTAATTTATTAGAAATTTTTAGCATATAAAAATGTAGATTTTATCCACCATTTAACGCTATTTTTGATTGAAAATATACTAAAACTTTGTGCATCAGAGATTGTCAAAATTGCTGTAATATAGGATTTCATATGTGATTCATGCCTTAAATTTATAAACTTTCTAGTGTAATGAATCATGTTGATGTTCTTTTATTTAAAAGATATTTAACTATATTTTTAAATTAAACAAGGTTAAAGTTATAAAACACAACAAATTATACTTTATTTTTTTAATAAACTAAAAATTTGTTAATTTATACTAATAAAAATTCAAAAATAACAAAAAATCTAACTGAATAATCAACCTTTTAACTTTAGTAAAAGTTGTTTGTTTTTGTTAATTGCATTTAAGAGTAAAGTCCAAAATGATACGCCACTTGGTTAATTATTTCATTTTTTTACTATAAAATTAGTTTACGTAAAATCACGTGATTTTGTATAACTCACTAATTTTGACGATCTCTAGCATAAAAATTTTAAATGTATTTTCCATTAAAAATAGTTCAAAATAATAGATACATCTACATTTTTATTTGCTAAAAATTTCTAGCAAATTAGTCCCTTATTGATAAACTTTACTATATAGGAACGTAAGATTTCATTTTTGCCAATCATTTCTCCTGTTAAGTGGCGAACTGTTCCTTAACTGTTAACGCAAAATACAAAATATTTGTAAATTTTATTAATACTAATGCAAATTTTTTCAAATTAAATTAACATTAATGCAAATTATTTGTATGATTTAACTAACGCTAATATGCTACTATATTATTGATGAAGAAAATTTTTTTTATTTTAATTAAAAGGACTATATATAGTAAATTACTAATTCCTAGTCTTCTGAAATTAGAAACAATTGCATTAAAAATTAACTAATCTCAAATTCATCTGATTGAGAATTTTGGCTGTCAAAATTTAGATCATCAGAATTCTGCGACTGTCAGGATTTTAATTCAATCAGGATTTGCAATATTATGATTATCAGAAGCAAGCTGATCCAGTTACAGTACGATTTCCCTAATTCCAATTTTCTGAACATATCTTTTTCCAAAGCTAATATCCTGAATCCCATTATCCCAAAATGTACATTTTTCCAAAATACTAATATCTTAAATACCATTATCCCAAATTCCAATTTCCCTAATTTCACAAAATAGATATTATCCCAAATCTCAGTTTCCCAAATTTCATTTTCCAAAATCCAGTAATATACTATCATCATGAAATAAAGTAGTAAAAACTAAGATACAATACAAAGAAAACTCTTTCTGGTCGATCTCACGCCCACATTTTTGACTGTTCAAAAAATTTTACAAAAAGTGATTTTTTTACTGAACTACTTTATTAACACTTATTTTTGCTTGCAAAAATAGAAAGTTTACGTTGCTCTCCACAATATTCATAAAAAATTTGGGGTTTTTTGAAATAATATTAGTTCTTTTACTATTTGTTTACATATTTTAGTGATAGTTTTATACTCACTATTTATATACTTACGTTTCAAGTCAGATAAGCAGGGATATGATATAATATAGAAACAGTATACTCTAATAACTTCTCCAGACACAACTTATTAACATAGTTTAATAGCTTTACCCTTCACTCTTTTAATTTTCTCTTCTTTTCATTCATTTTTGTTTATAATGATTGACAAGAAAAATAGATTATCCATCAATATTACACAACTTCAGGCTGAAAAGCTTAAGCATATGACTGGTGCTAATATGTTATACAGCAACAACAAAGGAAATTCTTACGCCTTGTTGAATTTTGACTCTTTAAGGAAAGATAACATGTGCTTAGGGATGACGAAAGTTTAAAAAAACTGAACTGATGTTGGCAGTTTAAACTAGGTTTTTGTAAAACTCAGTTTGAAAAATAAAACTAATAT
>JADRCO010002673.1:0-12734 GCA_021464525.1 Rhizophagus sp. LPA8_4_AMF
ATTTGTTATTTACACTTTTTGTAATTCTGATTACTTTCTTCGAGAACTGTATATAGGTCATAACTGATCTGCATAGATTTAAGCACTTTTTGCTTCTTTCAAATTTTAATATAATCTGCTAAAAACTCAATATGACATCCAAATTTATATGTAATTTGCTAAAATTTAGAATATAACTTCATAAAATTTTTAAAAAATTTTCTATGTAAATTAAGCTTAAAATTAATCAATTGATGTAAAATAAACTTTTATTATAAAAGAAAATTTTTTTTTTAAAAAAAATACTTTAATTATTACCTCTAACCACTCACTCTTAGGAATTTTAAGTTATTATATAATTTTTTACTTTACACGAATGCATATGCAGAACACGTATGACGTATGCAAAATGCAAAACAATGTGATGTGTTTTATGCACTCCTGAAATTAAAATTACATAACATATAAATTATTTAATTTTACTATTATAATTAAACAACTTTATTATTATATATTTTAATGTATTTTAACGTATTTTTACATGTTTAATATATTTATTACATTTTTACACATATTAAATTAATAAAACAAATTTTCATATGTTATATCAAAAATAGGGTCAATTTGCTCAAAAATATATGATAACTTTATAAAATTTGACCCAATTTGCGAAAATTGCGTAAATTCAAAAGTATGATATTAAGCTAAATTTGGCCAAATTTGTGAAAATTTATTTATGATATTTTGTTAAATTTAGCCAAATTTGTGAAAAGTCCTATGTGAATTATATATGAGATGTTTGGGATCCTATAATATATATATCTTAAAAAATAAAAAAAAATTAAGAGATCTGATTTTTTTTAAGAATTCTAGAGACACTAGAAATATATATCTAGAAGGTTTTTCTGAAAACTAAAATATTTATTATAAATTATAAGAACAAATTTTCTAAATATAAATTGGTTCAATTTTTATCCAGTTTGATCTAGACTGAAAGACAGTCTTTTTAGTATTAGATTAGACTAGATCAGACTAACCCAACTCCATTTATAGTATTATCTAATATTTTGAATAGATCACGACCATCAAGAATTCTAAGATCAGTATAATCATCCACAACTGCTTTAGAATCTACAACTGCTTAAAGAACTGGAACCATTTTAAATGTTTCTTAAGTAATTTCTTCCTATTATGTCTATTAATATTTATTGTATTAAGATTATCTTCTTCTATTTTAAATCTGTAACCTCTACTTCTGAAACAATTAATATTTTTATTGATTATATTAAGCCAGATAATCAAGAAATTTTTATAAATAGTAACAGTAATATATTTAGTTTAACTATTATTTTTTTCATAACTGTAAATAATACTTAGCTGATTTATATCATTACTTTTATGAATGATAGATAATAGGTTAATATATATAGTATATTACAATCAATATATAAATAAAACTTTATTTTTATTAAAATATAACATTAATTAAAAATTACTAGGTGAAATTATTAAAAATGAAAAGTACTTTATTGTAAATTGGTGGCTAGTTAGCCAAAAAAGCTAAATACTTGAATGTTTAAATATAAGTTTGGTTAAATACCATTCAATTGTTTTGTAACCTTTATTGTCCAAGCGTAGCGAAGGACTTTCTATTGTAGAGCACTTATAACGAATTAATGATTTTGGATTAACCCATAAAATTTTCCTTCTGTCCATCTGCTGACGTCACCTCACTAATTACCCCTGTTTGTTCTTTTTTTGATTATAACTCCTTTTTATTGTAATACTGATAATTTTGTAATACTACTTATTTTATTTGGTATTACGTATTTTTTAATTAATAAAGCATGATAGACTTTAACAGTTTCTGTTTCCCTAGTCTATTATAGTCTTACTAATCAATTAGAGGAAAGAAGCCTATATAATCAAATTAGCTAATCAAAATTATTTCTACTAAAACAATTATTATAGAATAATAGTATATCATTATACACATAATAAATAAATATAAAGTTATAAAGATATAAAAAGATATAATAATAAAATACCCAAAAGATGTTTCACATATTTATAATATTTTAGATAGGGTATAGAAAAGTTCAGGTCCAGGACTTTAAGACTGAGTCCTTGAATTTAGTCTTGGTAAGACCTAGTCCTAATTTTTGGGACTTAATTTAGACAGTTTCAATTTAGTTTTTATAATAAAATGATATAAATAAATTTAGAGATTAATTTTGCAGATCTTTACTGCTAATCTTATGAAATATGTAGATCATTACACAAGTATTACACATCTTCTTACTATCAAAATTTTTGCATTTTGCATTTTACTTTACTTTACATTTCCCTTTATTTTTTCCTTCCTATTAAATTTTCAGTTAAAATATCTTATTCAAACTATGATTTTGAAGATTTTAATAATTTTGATAAATTTGAACTTTTTGAACAAGATGCACTTCCTATAGAAGATGAAGAAAATGATAATAATCATGATGGCAGTGAAAATGAAAGCTCATTTCAATCTCATTGAATTTCACCAACATAAAAGTATTTTAATGAACAAATAACTCAACATCCAAAATATCCAGTTTGTTGCAAATATCAATATATTTTTGAAAAAAAAACTGGAATTTCAATTTTAAAATGACACTTAGAATCTGTACATAAAATTAAGATAAGAAATGTCAAAAATATAGGAAAGAATCAAAGTACTTTGAATTTTAAGCGAACTGATTCTTGGCCTAAAAAAGAAAAAAATGAACGAGATATTGCAGTAGTAAAGTGGGTAATTGGTGATGCACAACCCTTTCATTCTGTTAAAAACTTGCAATTTAAAATTATGATCAATAAATTTGATTCTCAATATCAAATTCCAGATGAAAAAACAGTAAAAACTTTGGTAATTGATTATTTTAAAGAAAAATGTAAAAATATATAAGAAGATCTAAGTGCAATTCTGAGCAAATTATCCTTAACAGCAGATATGTGGACATCAACATGTAATAATAATGCATTTTTTGGCCTGACAATTCATTATATTGACAATAATTGGAACCTAAAAAACTTTTTATTAGATATTATTTCTTTTACTATCTGTCATACTGGAATTAATATAACAGATGCAATAAAATCAGTTTTAACAGAATTTAATCTACTTGAAAAAACTTTGGCTTTAATTATTAATAATGAATTGGCAATAGTAGTTTGTGGAAGAATAATTGCAGAAAAACTTACAAGAGAACTTAATGATCAGTCTTTTTGGTATTATAGGTGCTCTGCACATATTTTAAATTTAACCATGCAGCAAGGAATTAAAATTATTGATGATGAGGTTATTAAAATTCGTGAATTAATGAAAAAAATAAACACTCAACTTTAAGGTGTGATAGATTATGAGAATTGTGTTCAATAGAAAATTTAACATATTATAAACCACAATTGGATGTTAAGACCAGGTGGAATAGCACCTATTATATGATTATAAAATTCCAAAAAATGTTATGACCTATTGAAATGCTAGCTGCAATAAATCAAGACATTAAAAAATTCGTATCAGATGTGCAAGGATAGATAAAAATAAATGTAAGTACTAGCTTTTATTTTTTTATTTATCATTAATAATACTATTAATATTAATTAATAAAATAACTAATCTAAAAAATAAATTACATTATGACTAATTTACAACATGAATAGGATACTCTTATGTTACTTGAACTATTAGAAAAAGTGACAGTATTGCTATCAGTTTCTTCCTGTTCCACCATTTCAGATGTAAGGTTTTTGTTCTTTGGAATTCAACAACATCTAAATGATTAGATTGAAAAAGAAGGATTTAGTCAAAGTGAAGTAGCATCATCAATACTTCAAAAAATTAATCAATACTGGAAAATAGTAGATTCATCTACCTTAGCGTTTATAATATTAGATCCATATACAAAACTTACTTTATTTTCTACTGGAGAAGAATCAACAAATGCAATTAATGTAGTAAAAAGGCGTTTTTCTGAATAACATACACCAATGTCTCAACCAGCTGTAATTGATCATGATAATGGTGAAGCAGCAAGCACTCATGAATACTTTCACCAATTAAAGAGGAGATAATTAAATAATAATACTGCATTAAATACTTTAAGACCATCAACTAGAATTTATGAAAAGATTGAACGGTATCTTGCTTTGCCATATGATGATAATGTTGCACTATTGCTTTGGTGGCAGGCTTATTTTCAAGAATTTTCAACATTAGGAGCAATGGCACAAGACTATTTATCCATTCAGGCTACTAATATTGCATGTGAGCAAGTATTTTTTATAGCGAGTAATACTATAACTTGCATAAGAAATACTGTAGATTGCAACCAGATACGACTTATGCATTATTGTGTTCAAAAAGTTGGCTTGAAAAAAGAATAGGAGAGAAAAGAAAATGAATATTAAGAGGATATTGGGTAATGTTTAATGTTTATAATAATATAATTATATTACTACATATACTTTTGTTAATAAAGTACAGAGCAGAACAATATTTTTTACTTATGAAATAAAAATGTGGCTTTGATGGAAATTATTACAATCGCTATTACTTAAATGGTTAGCATTTGGTCAATCTTTATTATGATCGATGAATTAATGAAATTTTTTTTGTAGCTTGTAATTATTAAAATTAACCAATCAATTCAATCAGGACTAAGTCCTAATTCAAGTCTTAGTTTCAGTCCTTAAACTGGGTTCAGTCTATCTATGTGCCAGGACTTGTAAATCTTGGGATTTTAACTGAACTGTAACAGACTTTCCATTCCCTAATTTTAGAATTTGTTACTTTTGATTTTATGAAGTTAATTTTATACTTTTAAAATTTAAGACTACTTTTGCAGAAATTATATGAACTCTATAAATTCTAAAAAAACATATAATACTAAAAAATTATACATTTTTTACCTCTTTTTATTTTATTCTTTGCTATGACTAAAAAAGTATCTGGTGAAAAATAGAAGAAATAATTAAGAACCTCTTTATTTAATTTCTCTCGTATTTTCTTTTATTTATTTCTTACTAATGTATTGAAATAAATAATTAGTACTAAACCAAATTTATAATACCAATAAATAGTCTTAAAATTGGCCTTGCTAACTTTTTAGTATAACTTGCATAGAAGATTTGAAAATTCCTTTTTTACTAGATTTTTCCAGTACTACTTAAATTCTTTTCTTTAAGAAACTTTTTCTTATATTTATTATATATAATTTTACTATAAGATAACAAACAAATTATTATAATAAAAGTAACTAAATTTAAATTTAAATATAATTTAAAAAATCTTGGTAAGTAATTTCTTTTAATTACTTTCCAATAACTTTTTACTGATATTATGATTTTAAAACCAGAAATTTTGTTAGGAGTAACTGCTTTTACAGGGTTTTTAAATACATTATGAAGGAGGTTTATCATGATAATTGATATAATATCTACTAAGTTAATTAGTACAAAAACCTTGAATCTGTACAAAGTTACACTTATATTTAATAGTACTAAAATTCAATCTGTATAGATGAAGGTGATATATAATAAATAGTGTGATATAATTACATTTAGGAGTCCTGCTCTTACTTATAAAATCCATAAATATAAGTCTAAACATAATTCAAATTATTTTCATAACAAAAATCATACATTTCCTTTGCTAATAATTTCCAAATATCTTTATATGATACAAATCTATTTTTTTACAGAAATAAGTAAATGTAAATAAAAATACTTAACAAATAATTCCATAATTTTGATTGTAAACAAAAAAATATAAAGATTTGAAAGTATAATAATTTAAAAATTAAATTAAAATTAATATAAATAAATATAGTTAAAGCTCATTATAATGAAATTTGTTATAGTGAATACTATGTAAACTTTCATTATAGTGAACTTTTTTATTTTCCCCAATTCAATTTTATATAACAGATTTCACTTAATATAGTGAACTATTAGTAAAATCTCATTATTGTGATAAAAATATGCTGGGATTGATTGTTTACTATAACAAGCTTTGACTGTAATTAATAAAATAATATTAAAATCAAATACTTACAGATTGCATCAATAAGAATTTCTTAATTATAAATAAGTTTATTAAAAATAGTGTAATAAATGCCAAATATTTGACATTTTCAACAAAATCCTGCATAATTATTCATTTATTATTTTCTTTCAATAACAACAAACTTGACTTCATCTTTGTAAAATTCTTTTTTAATCAATTCAGTTCACTAATAATAACATTATATTGCTTTTGTATTAAATTTGGGTTATTGACTTCTAATTAATTGAAATTTTCTGCAGGAATTTGCTAAACCTATCCTTTATAAAATCCTATCAATCTTTTCTGGTCTATTATGAATTAGATCATCATGATAAAGTTTTAAGTATTCCATTACAATCAAATCTCATAGTAGGTGATGTATCATGTTGTTTTGATAAATTTTCTTTCTTGGATTCTTAGCCAAACTATGTAGAATTTTAAAAGCATTAGTTTATACCAGAAATTATAATTATAATCACTTTTTTTAATTGTTAACTATCATGAATTCTAATAAAATGTATAAAATTTAGTAAATTAAAAAGAATTGATTTATTATAAATAACCAAATTAATTACTAACATACATGTAATAATATCCATCACTATCACATATCATATTTTTTATTTTATTAGCAATTTGCTTTGCTAAACCATCAAATTCTTCTATTTTAATTGTTTTAATAAATGCAATCCCTTGTTCAACATTTTCAATATATTCACTTTGACCTACTGAATAAATTAATGTTTTTAACTCAGTAAACATTTCTTTAGGACTGCATACTTCTATATGGTTTATAAGATCAGGATCATGATTTCTTTATTTTTATTTTCCTGAAAATAAAATTTTTCATGATTTCAACTTAACTTGCATTACTTATAGCTTTTATTATTTTTCCCTTGAAACAATGTCTCTACTCTTTTTACTGTGTTGCGATCCGTTAATCCGTCAATTCATCAATCCGCGGATTTATCCAATTCGAAACCCATCCAGATCATCCATATAATCCGTATTTGCTCATCCGGATCAATCCATCATCTGCTATCTCTATGTTTTAGCGGATTGGATCTGAATCATCCGGAATGTACATATAACTTTCTCATCCGGATTAAATCCAGATTTTCATCCGGATCATCCGTTTATTTTCAGACCGGATTGAACGGATGACGGATTCATCTGGATCGTAACACTACTTTTTACAATGTGTAAATACTTGTTCATTCATTTTTTAACTGAAAAGAACAAAATTTCGCGTTAAATTCACATAAAATACGCGTTAATTATTAAAATATGCGTCAATATTTCATAAAACACTTGTCAAAACAAACATACTATTACCTTCTGTTAAAATGGTAGCGAAAATCTTGCAATTAAAGCAATTAAGGAAGGCTGACAAGGAGAGATAATAACAATAAACAAGCATATCGCGAAGTGCGAAAAAATTTTACATTAATGTTTCACACGAGATGTCACATCTAATCTCACGTGATGTGACATTGCGGAATTTTTTTCGGGTGCAGCTGGGGCAGTTAGAGACGACGTCTTATCGCGCATTATATGTTTCTTAGAAATATATAAGCCACCCACGTGATTTGAAAAAAGAAACATATGCAATCCGCCTGATAATTCTCCTGGGCGGTTACTGGATAGATAATAGGGCTCATCATTGGTGAGACTTTTCTTTCATATCTTCCGTCACGATAACAATAACCTCTATCACGTTCACCATATTCATTATATCCACTGTATCCATCATATCCATCATCATCCGATTCATCTGGCATCTCTTCTTCAGAATCATTGTCGTGACTACAGTCACTATCATCATCTACCTTATCTGATTGCGAAGCAACCTCTTCAATCGTTTCTTTCACTGACCGAGGTGAGGAATCACGATCGAATTCGTCATCAAAATATGTATCATCATAGTCGATTTGGATCTCTGCCTTAGCTGGAGTTACTACATTTGCAACTTCTAATTCTGATACTTCCGATTCAAGCATTAATTCTTCGTCCAGTTCAGAATCTGAAGCAAATATTCATATGAGCAAGAATAAAGATAAACATCCTAAATACAAAAGGAGGATATGTAACAAAATGTTCATACATTAATAATTTTCGATTAAATTATAATAAATGAATAAAAATTGAATCAAAGAAGTAACTATATACTAACATGGCTAAGTCACGAGCCGTTGCTCTGCAAAATTTCTATCGGCACCAAAAAACTCCACAGAGATAAAATCAAGACTTAGGTAGAAAAAGAAAACCAGAAAAAAGATAATTCCGCCATTATTAGTAGTGGCAGTGGAAACAATCATTTTTTAAGTAGCGGTATTAATATAATTTTAGATAATAACAATAACGAAAATAATGATAGCTAGTGTGGATACTTCTATCCATTGTTATTTTGGCCGGCCAAATAACTAATTCTCTAAAAAATATATATTAATAAAATTGTAATTTTCACATAAAAAATACATGTTTGGCATATATGTATCTTGTATTTTATTTGAAACAATAAATACCCCTTTTCGAGTTCCTCTCTTGATGAGGCGTGAATGTGTATTTGTCAGGTCAAAAAATAGTACATTTGGTTAATGTAAGTTCCCATACTACTATCTCCACCTACGAAAACGCGTTTTTTTCGGCTTCGATTTCGTCTTTTTCCACCTACGAAATATGCAGAGCATATTTTTTCGGTTTCCACCAGTAATCCACCTACGAAACATGTTTTGCACATGTTTTTTCGGCTTCTCCACCTACGAAACATGCGTTACGCTTATTTTTTCGGTTTCCTGGCAACCATGAACCACCCCGATTCACCTACCGAAACATAGAAATGTTTCTCGGCTTCTCAACACCGACTAAACGCCAGAGGCGTTTACTCAGTTTTACCCACCTACCAAAACACGAAGAGTGTTTCTCGGCTTCGCGGAAGGGAAAAATTGCATTGTGCCAAAGTACTAAAGAGCCCAAAAATGATATAAAATTTTTTCTTAACCCTTAAACGATAAGAAAAATAGGAGAAAGCTGAGATTTTCAATCTCCGCAAATAATTTTAGATGCACCAATCAGATTTCTTCTAATAGTCACCCGAGTGCTTGTATAAAATTACGTGCCAAGAATTGTCGCGTTCGTCGTTACGCGCAATATTTTTTACAATTAAATTATCAAAGTGGCTCAAAGGAAATCTCAAGGATAACGTTAAAGAAACATTAAAATCAACTATCGAACATCTGCTTAAGCTAAAACCTCCCGTGAAAAAAAATGAAAGACAGACCTTGATGTCTTCATTACGAGCTTTGATGAAAATGACGAAGCCGTACGTAAAGAATACGAATCTCTAAATTTCGTGTTTTAACGTTAATAGTTCTGAGAAAGTGAAAAACTTAAAGACTGTTGATAAAGAACACCAAGCTATGTTCAAAAAAGCTCGTGTTGTTCAGTACAATATCTCTTATGGAGCAAATTCCATACAAACGCAAAATTCAAACAATATCGCAAGTGAACAGCATGAAGTTTCTACAAATATTAAAGAATCTCGGGAAATAAATCACTAAATTGGCAGAAAGTAAAAGAAGAAAAGGAGGACAACTTATCATCACGAATTCCGCATAAGTTTTCATTCTCGGGATCCAAACAAGGTTCATATATGGAACCAATATTAGAACATGTCGAGAAAGCGCTTTTTAGATTTGTTGTAAAGAATCGGGACTACATTCCTTCCGACACAGTAAAAGAATTCGCACTTAAATGCAACCCTCCGCGAAATATTGATTTTTCGGATGCAGATATATTGTGTCTTTTAAACTTCATTGCAAAACATATTTCTTTGTTTATTATTTCTCATTCCGACCAAACGCTATTTTATGGCGAGTATAAATTAAAACCGTTAATAGATGTTCTTCAATCTTTTAAAATTGAAGCAAGGAACCACTATGCGCACGGAATAACAAAATCAGAAGGAAAATGGTACGATGAAAAATTGCAAGGCTTTAAGGCTTTCAACTTTGGCATTAGAATTAGTTGATTGTCTTGGTAAGTTTTATAATAGATACCATTTTAAATATTTATGTATTATCTATTGAAATATAATAGGTGACGAAGATGCATTTGAGTCGTTGTTGATAATAAAATGGAATCTGAGTTCTGAACTCGCGGAACAATATGCTTTACCAATGAAGAGAAACACGAAAACAATGAGGATGAATTCCAAGAGAGAAAGAGACATATGACCAATGAAGAACTCGGAGAGTTAATTGATTTCGCTCTAAATATAGTAAATAAACTTGAGTCAGAAAATAAAGAACATTTAAATCAAATTGTGCGACTTGCGATAGATAAAAACGAGGCATTTATAAATATTTGGCGAACTTTAGTTACCTCAAAAGATGAAAGTGCGAAAATTCGAAAGTTTGTTTCTTTGATGAATATCACTTTGACATGGTAAATATTTCAAATATATTTGAATGCTCGGTATGTTATACAACAGTTTAACTGATTGCGCATTTTTATGTCTAACAGAATCTAAAGAACAAGATTGGAACAATTTAAGATGTTTTTTTTTCTATACGGTATATTTACGTGGTGGGGACGTTGGCGTCTGAGTTTTGTTTCGAAAAAAAGAATATAAATTTCTATATCAGTCTTATGGAATGAGAATGTTTTTGCATCTAGACATTGACATCTCTGTTTTATTTCTATGTATTTACATATTAATTCTGATAGCATTATAAAAACGTGATGGTTTACTTTTATGCCTTCGCAGTTACTATTGTAATGAATAAAAATTGCATATGCGCTATAAGATTTACATATATATTAAATATTTGTCTATGGTTAGATATTAAGTTATACATTATGAATTGACTATAGGTTGAAAATTTTCTTAATTTTTTGTAACTGGTCGGTAACTGATGACTGCCAATTGCCATCAATTGGTCATATGCCGGCTGATGACTGATTGGCATTACTGTAATAAGCATATGGCTGATTGTCAGTTGAAATTAAATAGCTCTATTTGATCAAATTTCACCAATTAGTTATCAATATGTTATCAATTAGTCATCAGCTGGCATGTAACTGATTGATACCTGATTGACAAGAGTTTGACCTGTGATAAAGGATTCAAATAAAGCTAAATAAAGGTTTAGAAACTAAATAAAAATCAAATATAATTTAATTGTAATAAAAATATTTCATCAAATATTTAAGTTAATAGGAAATTTGCTAAATATGTAAGACTTTAATGATTTCAAACTTTGCAAGGTGCTTAGTTAGAATTGATACTATTAATTACTATCTTTAAAATTTATACAGTATATTATATCATGTGATGAGATAACAATTTGATAAAAAAAGCATTTTTGGTGACCTTTTAAATTTTTTTATATAAATATATTTAAAATATTAAATTAAGAAATCCAATTTTAAAATAAAAACTAAAAGCATTAATTTTTTAATAATATTATTAAGTGATAATTCAACACTCAACAAAAAAAAAGTAATTGGCAATATATAATTAATTTTATGGGCTTTGTTAGGATCATGACATATATTAGGTAATATTTTAGAAGGTAAGGGGCTAAAAGGACCCTACTGCTTACTTCTAATAAGGGTCTCCTAAAAATTATGTAATTTTACCTTACTTTTTCTTGCAATTCTATTAGTTAATTGATCTAAAAAGAAAAAAAAAATCAAAATAATGCAATGTAACATTTCCTTTTTTATATAGAATTTATCTATATATAGTAAGATCTTTAGAGTATTTTACATATAAATTTTACTTTAAATTTACTAACACCTTTATTAGAAGTAAGCGGGTTCTAAGCTAAACAATATCTTATATAATACAAAATTAAGCATTTTTATTGGTTAAAATTAATATCATATCTATAATTAAATATTATTAGTTAAAAAATCATATCTGGAGATAGGGGTAAGGCTTTTTATTAAATTGATATTAAGTAATACATGTTACTACTCTTATTAATAAAAAAATTTTTGGAATTTTATATTTTTTATTATACAAACTTTTTTAATGAGTAAAAAAAAATACTTTTTTAAATAAGAAAATTATTTTAAAAATTCATATTATAGAATATATACATAAAACTGGTAGGAATTATACAAATATAAAAGATAAAAAAAAAATAAAAAAAGCTAAGTTATTATATACTAATTTTTATTATAATTGGATATTTATTAAAATACTTTTATTAGTAATAACTTTTATAATAAAATTTGTATATATATAAAACATTATTTTATTATAATATGTAATTTATGTTTAAATTCTTTTAATATTAAAAAATTAATACTTATCTATATAGTTTTTATAAAATTAATATTGGTTAAATTTTGAAAACCAGAAATTCAAATTTGCTATAAAAATTATTATTGAATTTGCCTTTTATTTATTAAGTAATGTAATTCTTTATAATAAATTACATATGGGGACCGGTCTAGCAAAACCATGGGTTCGTCTGATAACGTGTTTTTGAGAAAATCGAGGTTGAAATTACGTAATCAATTTTGACGATCATTGCGACAAAAATTGGATTTTTTTCAAAAACGGTCTTAATAACTTCGGTCAAAATTTCACAGAAAATTAATTGAAACCTTAGGTTTCAATATATTATATTTAATAAATTTAATTCATAAAATTTGTATAATA
>JADRCO010002674.1:0-12727 GCA_021464525.1 Rhizophagus sp. LPA8_4_AMF
AAATCGGGAAACCTCGCAACACATTTATATGATGATTTTTTTGCCGATTTTAGCCAGACCAGCAATTAATAATGAAAGATAAATGAAATTTTAAATACTTAAATATATGTAATTTTTTATAAAAAATTAGATTACTTAATGAATAAAAGATAAGTTTTATAATAAATTTTGTGGCAAATTTGAAATTTCTGTTTTTTCAAAAATTTAGCCAATCTAAACTTTATAAACCTATATAGATAAGTATTATTTTATTAGTATTAAAAGTATTTTGGATATAAATTACATATTATAATGAAATAATATTTTATATATATGCAAATTTTGCTAAGTTTAATAATTAAACTAATTATAAAATGTTGTTACTAGTAAAAGTATTTTAATAATTATTCAATAGTGATAAAAATTAATATATAATAACTATAAATAAATATAAAGTATTATACAAAATTTTAGTATATATTATTATGTAAAATATTTCACAATAATAATTAACAATTTATATATTAAACCAAATGATCTACATTTATGTAATATATAATTCATTTAATCAATCCAAAATATATTTCATAATAATATATATTAAAATTTTACATAATATTTTATAATATTTTAAAGTTATTACATATTAATTTTTATTAAAATTTAATGATTATTGGAATACATTTACTAGTAGCAACTTTTCATAATTAGTTTAATAAATAAAAAGTCTTTAAATATAATAAATATCTATTTATATATAAAATATTATTCTATTATAATATGTAATTTATATCTATATTTTTTTTTATACTAATAAAATTAATACTTAATTTGTAATTTATATAAGATTACTATTGGTTAACTTTTTGAAAAAACAGAAATTTTAAATTTGCTATAAATATTATTATTAAACTTACCTTTTATTTATTAAGTAATGTAATTCTTTATAAAAAATTACATATATTTAAGTGCTTAAAATTTTATTTATCCTTTATTAATAAGTTGCATCTGAAGGTTATAATTAAAAAAATGGAAAAAGTTAGCTCAATGAAATTTTTTTATGTAGGCATTATATCATTAAAATAAATATTTAAATAAATAAAATAAAGCTTAAAAAATAAAAGTTTACTAAGGTTGATAATATGCTATTTAGAAAAAAAACTATGTTATATTAGAGCTATGATTATTAGAAATAAAATTATATATAGTAATTAACAGATCAACTAAAAAAATCTGATATGACCACTGACTGATATACTGTATAAAAGATTAAAATGTGGCACGCTAGAATTATCAAATGTAATTAGTAGGGATGGCAACAGTCACAGTCATTAACCGGTTATGACTAGTCATGACCGTGATCGATACCAGTCAGTTAAAGACTTCTGATTGACTGTTTGACTGATTTTTTAACCAACCATTTACCAACTTTTTTATTAAAAAAGTGCATTTTTTTATGAAATTATTAATAAAAAATATTTTTGCAACATTTTCTATTAAAATAATTAAAAAACATTGCAAAATATTTTTTTTTATTAATTACTTACTAAAAAACGGTTTTGCATTTTTTTAATAAAAAAAGTTGCGAAATAGTTGGTTACTGTAAAGGATCGGTCAAACTGGTCAGTCAAACTGATCAGTCAAATGGTCAGTCAAATGGTCAGCCATAGCGGTCAGTCAGAATGATCAGTCAGTCAAAGGTTTTTAACCGGTTATGACCGACTAATGACTGACCATTGCCATCCCTAATAATTAAATTGGAATGATTGTTATATCTTAAACATGTTATATTAAATGTTATAGTATAGCCTTAATACATATAGCCAACTGAATTATTTGTAAATTTAGAAAAATTGTCAGTTAATTATTTACTTACCAGTTATTTGTCCTACTTTTCAAAAATTATTTTATCAATATCATTTAAAAATAATGTCTCATTATTATTTACTAATAAAGTAATAACACAAACAAAAATAAAATCCTTTCCTTCTAATAAAGTTTCCTAGTATTTATTAACTGCAACACTTGTTCGCTAGTGTAAATAAAAGAAAAATATATTGTATGAATCGCTAATGCAATTATTTGCAATTTAATATGTAATAAACAATTTGTCATGCTTTGTGAAGATGAAAATCTGAACTGTTAAGTTCCATAAAGATAAAATGTGACTCATCTCATTAAGACGAATCTAATGATGCTATATTTGTCTCTTAGCGCAAAACTCATGAAATTATAAAGTCATAAATAAAATTGTCAGTTTTATCTGTCACAACTGTATTCTATTTAATAATTGCAATAACAATATATAAATTATTCATAATTCACATTATTGATTTAATATTTATTTGTGAATAATTTTCAGAATAAAGAATTTCTGTGATTTTTAGAATATTGCATTAATATTTATAATACTTAAAGTATTCTGTTATTTAATGCTAATATATATGTTAAAATATTATTTTATTTATGTGATGATATCAAGATTTTGTTGCTAGTTAAAATTTCATATCATGTTCTTGATTACTACCAAATTCAAAATTGCATTTAATTTCAAATGAAATTTTAAATCATAAAAACTTAAGATTAATGTCAAAATTAGTTATTAATATAATCATTTATTTAGTCATTTTTTTATACTTGCTGCACTTTTATAATATTTTAATGTATTATCATTGAATTAACTGTGGCTTTTATTAATATAAGCATAATTAGGCACAATACTTTTTAATCATATTAGTCACATTAAGTGTAAAAGTGATGTCATTCTTTACAACATAATCTATAAATGTAAATTTTACATAGATATGAAAAAACTTCAAACAATCTTAGTATTGCATCCAAAATCGTGCAAAATCATATTATCTAAATAATCTTGAACTATCATTTAATAATACTTTACTCTATATCTGATTCAATATTATTCCATAAAATTTAAATACTTGAGAAACATTAAACTTTTCTATAATTTTGATATTATATAAAATGAAGATATTAACGTTAAAGGTAATATAAAGGACTGAAACAGTAATTTAGAAATACATTATACAGTCGCCACTAGTTATAACAAACCTTTCATTCCAAGAGTTTTAGTTTGATATATAATGAATTCGATATATGATATTTGTGTTATATACCAAACAGTTCGATATATAAATTTTATCCAATAAAATTGTAATTTTATTATATTATTATTATTTATTTATGTACTACATACAACAATACGTACAATTTTAAATTTTGTGCGACAATATTCAATTTTAACGGCATATTCAAACAATATGATCATATTGAAAGTAATGAAGGTCAACTTGTTTTAAATTTTTTACAATTAATACCTTCACTTGTTTATGCAATCTTCTTAAAATTTTTAACTCGTCATTAACTTCACCAAATTCTGGTCCCTGTTCATATAAAAATCTTATAGTTTTATCTATAGCCTTTTCTACTTCTGTTGGACTTACTTTTTCCAATATAGGCGGCGTAAATTCAATTTCATCTGCCGCTTGTTCCTCTTCCCTATTTGCATTTCGTATAGTATCAACTATTTCATGATCAGTAAGTTCACCCTCCGGAATCTCATCCTCAATATGAAGATATTCATATGCATTAAGATTGCTTTTTGGAAGCTAAGAAATTAACATTTCAAGTTCATTGATTTCCATATCATGATATCATACATTCGTTTTTTAAAATCGTTTCAAACTAAGAAAAAAGAACTGATTTTAAGGGTTAATTAATATTTAAAAAGTCAAATATAAAAAATTTATACCTATCAGAAAATACCAAACCATCATCATCAGAAAATTCTTCAAGTTCATTACTTTGTAGAAGGATACCTGTTTTCTTCCAATAATTTGAGATAGTTTGAGAAGATATCATATACCATGCCTCAGCCGCATTCTGGAGAGCATCATAAATAGTATAATCTGCAAGTTCTTCCACAATACCATCCTGTATATCATCATAGGCATTAATCCGATTTTGAAGGAAAAGGCGCTTGTAATGACACTTAAATGAATGAATTATTCCAGCATCACAAGGCTGAAGTTTAGTGGTAATGTTTGGTGAAAGAAATATTACATCTATACTATCCAACTTTTCTTGAGTTTCGTCCAAAATAATGTGTACTGGTGCATTATCAATTAAAAAAGCAATTTTTCAGTTTTTTCTTCTCATTATTTCATTGAGTTTAAGGAGAATGTCATTAAAAATGCTAACTTGCATCCATGCTTTTTTATTCCAATAGTAATGAACTGGAAGGTTTTTATGATTAATATTTTTCATAACGCGGGGTGTTTTGTATTTATGAATAAAGGTTAATGTCATTTTTTCGCTGCCAGTTGCATTTGTTGCACAAAATATTGTAACTCGGGATTTTTCTTTTTTATGGCCTGATAGAGAATTACGTGCCAAAACTCTAGAAGGTTCCATCTTCCAGAATAAGCCAGTTTCATCAGCATTCCAAATGTCTTCAGGATCATAGGGTGTAAGGAGCTGCTGTAGAGCAAGGCGATCTCTTTCTATTGATTCAGCAGAGGGCGCACTTTCAGCCTCACCTTGCTTTTTAAACTGACGCAAACCATGTCATTTTTTAAAGCCACCTAACCAACCCTCTGAATGATGAAAATCTTCTATGGAAAATTGTTCAGCAAAATAGCTTGCCTTCATTTTTAAGATATTGCCATCAATATCTTGCTTTGTATTAAGTGCATTATCAACCCAGAGGCCAAGTGCATCTTCAAGTTGAGGCCACTTTGGTCCACAAAATTTTTTAACATTTTCTTGGCTTTCTGCAATTGTAAGCCAACGTTCACTCTCTTTCAAAATATCAGTAATTGTTGACTTTCCAACATTATATTTTTGCGCAAGTTCAACATTCTGAATGTGCAGATCCTTTTCTTTCATTTCACAAATTTTGTGTTTTTGACCAGCAGAAAGGTTAACTCTCTTTTTCTTTGTTGACATTATCAGTATTTTGAAAAAAAATTATCTGAAACTAACAGAAATAATTTTTCTGGTAAAATTAGGACAATGTGACTAATGATGATGCGTTCATATTTTTATATCATTAATAAAGTTACGTGACAGTTCGTTATACTAAATATGTAATTGATATATGTGGGCTGGCTAAAATAAGTTCAGATGCGATATATGGTAATTTATTATGTGATTTTGTTACATCCAGTGCAATTAATTATAAAAAAATTGGTTCTGTGAAACCTGATTCAGTACAAACAGTTTTCAGTATAAACAGGTTCGTTATAACCAGTGGCGACTGTATAAATAATTCTATAACATCATCTTTTATTAAATAATCTAAATAAAGATAAAAAAATATATTGCAGTATAATTATAGAAATCAGGACCTATATTAAGAAACATATCCCAGCAACTTTTACTTATTTCGTCAATTTTCAATATTTCTGTTACCATAAACAGTGGGTTATAGTACCCAGGTATCATACAAATTTGAAGCTTCTAAGTGGTACTATATTATAGGAGATACTTTGAATTAAGGGAAGGGTATAAGATTATTAGAGGTTAGCTAAATTGCTTATGATCGAAAGGTTATTTTTCAAATCAGAAATCATAAATTTTTTACTTTTCCCCCTATTTAATAAATACAGTATAAAAATAATGATAATGTTTGTATTCGTAATAAATTTTTAGTAAAATATAATATTTCATAAAGTATAATATTTTAGGTACAATACAAATTAAGCAAATTTTTTTTTTGCAGTCTTCATGCATAATATCTGGATCTTTTAAATCAAATTTATGGGTATGGTACTATACATAGGGGGGTACTATAGCCTACTGTTTACAGTACTATAGTATTGGCATTTTACACAAGTTACATAGCAGATGCTTGTGAACCACACTATTTTTATTTAATTATTTAGTAAGATATAGAGGTTTTAAATTAATTTTATTGGTTTTAAAATGTAGCTCATCACGTATTTCAGTGAATTCTCATATTATTGTTGTAATACAAGATTACAAATTCAATTACGTAGTTTATCTGTATACTATAAATTTTAATATAGTAGTGTTTACTCAAAAAATCTAGTGGCAAAAGTAGAGCAATTTAAATAATAAAAAAAATAAAATAAAATGAAGTATCATCCATGTGGAAACCATTTTGCTAAAACTTCATTCATAATATATTTACTAAAGATTTCAAACTTTTTAACTTACACTTCGAGCAAAAGTTAACGACCCAAATGTTTAAATGTGAACTGTAAAAAATTGCACATAAGTAATATAATAGAAAATAATCTAATTATATTCACTGAAAAGATATGTCTTCAAACTACACATGTCTATATAATATCATGATCATATGGACTTTGATTTCTGCCAAATGTATTCAACCAATCACAAGTCAAAATTAGTTAAATAAGGTATCAATAGGTTATAAATAAGTTGTCAATCAGCTATCAATCGGCTATTCTATTGGTAGTCTATTGAACTTGTGCCATAATCTGTCATCAATTAGGCAGGCTGATTGATAGCTGATTGATGGATTATGGTGCAAGTTCAATAGACTACCAATAGGATAGCTGATTAATAGCTGATTGATAACTTATTTATAACTTATTGATATCCTATTTAACTAATTTCAACCTGTGAATATTAATCAGTTAAATGTGTATTTATATTATATTTACATTTACTGTATTTTTATTACTAACAATATTAATTACTGTATGAGATTAAATGGATAGATCAATTTTCTAAATTGGTGATAAATATAATTAAGTTATTGATTGTTTTTAAAGTATATTAAATAGATTTTAATTTTTTATTATACAATGTAGAGCATAATTTTTGGAGACCTACCACTGTCTTATTCACTTCAAAAAACAAAGAAAAATGATATTAATATCTCTCTAGTATGCTTTCTTTTTGTACTATTTCTTCACTTTAGAAATGAACTTCAAGAGTTTTCCTATATTATATTTTCTCTTATTTATAATTCC
Source organism: Rhizophagus sp. LPA8_4_AMF (assembly GCA_021464525.1). NCBI lineage: Eukaryota > Fungi > Glomeromycota > Glomeromycetes > Glomerales > Glomeraceae > Rhizophagus > Rhizophagus sp. LPA8_4_AMF. Next base: position 6,963 of record JADRCO010002674.1, read on the forward strand.
CATTTTAGAACAAACTGCGATAGCTCCCATCGTCATATTTTCTTTTACATATATTAATTAACTCTCAAGTGAATCATAAACATACTTTTTGTAACTATTAACAATTAATATTTTATTTATTTATTCATTTGGATTTTTAAAGTTCCATCTATCACTGAGTAAAAAGCTAAAAGCTAGTAAGAGCTAAAGCTATGGGAAAAGATGAAAATATTGCCTTTTTATGTAGGATTATTCTACAGCTAATTTTAGGATTATTTTCTAGTTATTTAATTCTATTATTTCTTCAATTCTATCTATCTTTAAGATTTTTCTTTCTTTATATACGCAATTGCATGTGTAATCATTTGCATAATTCATTGATGTAATATAGTTAATAAAATAAAAAAAGAAAATAAAGAATATTTTTACTATTTTTTCTATCAGTTAATTAATTATCCAATGGTTAAATATTTATCTGATTAAACTATATTGCTAATTATAATTGAACTAAGAATAAACTATCTATAAAATAAAATATTATACATACTATAAGATAATATAGCTATAACTAAATATACTAATAATTATTATTATATCACCACTTCTTAATACTATACCAGAGAGCTAGTTGTTAAACTTTTCACATTCTTTCTAGCTATTATTACCATTATGCAAAATAAATTAAATTTGTGATTAAAACTTCTGTCGTTATTAATAACTTTCTCACTATATCCCTCACCAGTAATACTTACACGCTTTACAGCAACTAATTATTTTTTTTTTAATAAAAAATTTAAAATTTAACTTTTTAAGATTTGTCTTTTTGATGAATATTCTTTAAAAATCAAATGAAGCCAAAAAATATTCTATAAAATGACCAATATCATCATAAATATTAATTGACAGATCATAAATTTTTTACTTATTTGGGTCTGTTCTTTTTGCAATGTTAATAAATATTTATCAAGCTGCAAAATTTCATCATATATTAAATCTTGTATAATAAATAATTTGAATTTTGATTCTTTTTTGTACTAATACATATATCTTCTCTTCAGCAACATCTTTTCTAGTTCTATTTGCAATTTTTCATCCAGTTTTTTTAATATATTATACTCAGGATCATCTTTCCATTTATGAATTTTACCAGCATATAAACTAACTAAATTAAATAATTTTAATTCAATTATAGAACTACTATATCTATATTATTTATTACACTAAAATAAATTGACAACATTAAATTTATAAGAATTATTTTTATATTTCATACTTAATCTCATTTTGAAAATAATTCTTGTAGTAACAATAATTCTACAGCAGTTTGAAATATAGTTGTAGCTAAAATTAATTTCAGAATAAGGAATTACGTAATTACGTAATTCTGTAATTATTTTAGAAATAGCCAAAAGATTTCGTAAATACGAAATTAATTTCAGACTACGTAATTACCATAAATATTATTGGTAATTACTGAAACCATATCTTTTATTTATGATATCATACAAAATTAGGAAGTTTCAACAGGATGGTGTATGTGAAACTGCCAAAACTAGTTTCGTAAAATCACCAAAATGCGAAATTATTTCAGCGTTTCAGCGTAATATATCATATGACATATATATATTTTAATTTAATTTGACGATTATTGATTATCAAGATCAATTTATTTATACGATTTTCTAAATCGTAATTTTATTTTTGGTTTTTTTTTAGGTTGCCGGACTCCCAAACTTGAATGTAAGTTGGAAAGGATGGGGAATTTTTTTTTAATATTAAAGAAACATTACTAACGTTTCTTTTTTTATTTATTTTAGATTGCCAGACTCCTTGAACGAACTGAACTTGGGAATGTAAGTTGGAAAGGGTGAGGAAATTTTTTTTAATATTAAAGAAACGTTACTAACATTTCTTTCTTTATTTTTTAGATTGCTGGACTCCTTGGACCGTTAGATGAACCGGACTTGGGAATGTAAGTTGGAAAGGGTGGGAAATTTTTTTTTTAATATTAAAGAAATGTTACTAACGTTTCTTTCTTTATTTTTTGTAGGTTGTCAGATGAAAACTACGACTTGGACTTTGGAATTGAGGTAAAAATTAGACCAGAAGTTTAAGAAACGTTACTAAACGTTTCTATCTTCTTTTTTTAGGTTGTCAGACGAAAACTATAACCTGGTTGGAATTATGTAAGTGGAGGGGGATGATAATAGTTTTATTATTTTTAAGAGAAATGTTTCTAACGCTACTCTTTTTCTTTTTTTGTAGGGCTACCAGACGAATAATACTCGGCTTTGGAATTAAGGTAAAAAGGGGGATGAGAGTTATTATATTCATTAAGAAATATTACTAAATGTTTCTTCTTTTTTTAGATTGGCGGACTTTTGAATGAACTTGGTTTATGACAGATGCCATAATTAAAATTTTAAAACTTAGAATATTTAATATTATAAATATGTAATTTGATAATAAATAAAATTTGTATTTTAAGTTTACAATTGTAATTCATTAAGGAACTCGTAATTAATTTAGGAACCCGTAATTAATTTAAGAACTCAAAATTAATTTAGGAACCTGTAATTAATTACGGATTTAGTAATTATTATTACGTAACAGAATTTTGGAATACGAAATTTACAAAACAATTTCAGCTACAACTATAATTTGAAAACAGATTTCTTATAATCTCATAATGCTCTAAAGGGCTTTTTCTTATAATAAGATAAAATCTTATCAATTAAATTCTTTATTTCTTCTTCGAATAGAGTATCAACGTTACAAGTTCTCTTAAAATTAAAAGAAATACTAATAATTAAAAAAAATATATATAATAATCTAATTAAAATCTATTCAGAATAAAATTTGAAAAGACATGCTAATCTGTTTCTCTTGTAGCAACACACTGCAATTATAAATGTTCAAAAAATATCAATTTCAGGTCTCTTAAATAAAACAATAAAATAATCCAATTTCAGAGAATATCAAAAAAAGTAAAACAGTGATATATTTAAACTTTAATATTTCTTCTACAGCAACATACTACACAAAATATTTTAATTTAAGAACTCTTAACTTAAAGATTAAAATAATCAGTCCAACTCTGAAAAGGTTACAAAAAATAATATACTAATATTTTAAGTAGAGTTCCAAATATGCAACCCAAAATGACCTGCATTGACCTGCATTGACCTGCGTAATATAAATAATACAATTGAAGGTATTGTAAAAATTTGAATTACTGTATAAATAGTACTTTAAAATTAACCCAAAATTTTGACTTGACCTGACCTGACCCATTAGGAATACTAATTTTAAGCTTTAATATTTTTACTTATAGCAATACACTACCCATATTACTTTTATTAAAAAGTAATATACTAACTTATAGCATAAATAAAACCTTATTATTTAAAACATTATTTTTTAATATTATATTAAAAAATTCTTATTTAGGGAAGTGACACTTATTATGTAATTATTAAAGGGTGGGAGGAGGATAGTTAAAATCTTATGTTACACTTAATAAAATCATATATCTAGAATATAATAATTTGATTAGCTGTTAAATCTGACAAGAGGGGGAGGGGTAAGTTTATATTAAACTAAATATTACGTAATATATGTCACTCCCTTACTATTTTTAATAAACTATAAGAATTGTTTTACTTTTGAATCATTAGGTTCATTTCTTGATTTTTTAATACAAAAAAAAAAAAAATAATATCAATACTAATATTTATTAATATGAAATAAAATATAGAAGCATATTTACTTAATTCAATTTTTTTTTTAATTTATTAAGTTCAACTGATATAAATACTGTTAAACTAATTTCTTTAAAATCAATCTTCTTAGTGTAAAAAAAACTCATGCCTAAAATTCTATTTTTATGTAAAATTGAAAAATCATCATCAAGATATAGTACTTGGAATTTTTATTGCTTAAAAAAAGTAAGTAATGCATTGGTATTTAAATGTTCAAAGAAATTTGTTAAATTCATTAAAGAAAATTAAAAGATTTTGGAAGCTTAAAGAACTTCATTACAGAAATTTAAAAAGATTTGGCATGATATCAACCACAATTAGAAAAATTAAGTACAATATATTTTTAAAATAGGTAATCATTTTAATTGAATATTACGTTATTTAAAATTAGCAGAGTTAAATGTTAAATCACACAATTATAAAATTAATCATAATTGATCTGCAGGATAATTGATCAGTATAATTTCTAATTTTTATTTTTTGTACATAAAAGTAACAAGGTAGTAACAAATAAAATTCTAGGATCGATATTAAAACAAATAAAGAAAATTAACATAAACTTATAACGTATACTAGGATTAATCTATTAATTAAGATCAAATTATTGAATTCATATTTACTATAGATTAATTAAATTATATTGAGTTTAGTCTGTCAGAAAATGTATTTTTGTGACATCATCATTTTTTTTTAGTCTTGTAAGAAATATCACGATAGTTCCTATCTATTTCAGTATCTTTTTGGGGTGACTCACTTTTAGGATTGATATCAAAAATAAAATTGATGTTAAACTCTTATCTCAGTGGGATTGTGCCAAAATAAAACTTTGCTATCAGAATAGATTTTTATATCAGTAATTTACAATCTGTATAATATGTATTTTAATAGATATTAATATAAAAATATATATTACTATAAATGCCAACATAAATATTAATAAAGTTTGTAATAAATCTAATTTATAATATTAATTTTTTTTTTTTCTATCAAAAGACGTGATCATATTTATTGATAATAATGCTAAAGTAATATAGAATATTACAAAAGTAAAATAAAATAAAGTATTCTAATTAAAATTAAGCATTATCAACTAACTGCCTCTCTAAAAACAGAAAGGAATTAAAGGACTGACTAGTCACCTTAAAATCAAAGGTGACTTACATCATGAAAGATTTAAAAACATCTCAATCTAGAGACTGTATTTTTTTTTTAACTAGTGTTAGTTACATGTAAATATTGTCAGGTGTAGAATAATAATTTATAATATTAATATTATATATTTTTACAAAAGGATAATTATTAGGTATTATGTGATCATTTTTTTTTTATTAAGTAAATAATCATTTTATTATGTATGTTGGTATAAATGCTAATATTCATATCAGGCCATATAATATTTTAATGTATTATATAAGTATTACATTAAATATATAAAGTTAATTTCAATATTCATATACAAATATTAACAAATAATACATGATATATATAAGTATTATGGTAAATATATTGAATTTATCTTAACATTTATATACAAATATTTTTTTTTGCAAGGTAGTGCAATTTGTGAGTTTATTAATTATATGTGAGAATACAAAAGCACCTGTTATATAACTAATTTATTAAAACTCCAAACCAGTTCCCCATCCATAAGATTGCTCCTGTGCCCTACCATCACCTTATAAAATTCACCTATATCCTTTTATAATTACTATTGAATTATATAGGATCACTATAATATAAGATTTCATTTATATACAAATATTAATAAATATCTGTAATATATATATATAAGCATTATGATAAACTATATTATATATAACATCATAATATTTACTAAAGCATTTATTAAATATTTACGTATAACACTTATTGAATACAAGATGCATTGAAAAAGTGTTTATAAAGGTTGACTTAAAGTATTAAAAAAATACTTAAAATATTAAATATTTAATAAACAATAAAATTTACTACTATTTTAATATTTATTTTTTTTATACTTAATAAATACAAATTTTTAATACTTAT